>OX031009.1:210939464-211179464 GCA_943735925.1 Pollenia amentaria | reverse complement strand
TTTTCAATATGTAGAGCAAGCAACGATTTGTAAAGCCCTGTAGTTTAACGTTAAATGGTATTGTTGTCAAGCAGGGAGCTAACTCTGGAAGTCGTGATCGAACACTTTTTCGATTCAAAAGCAATTTAATTGCTCATTCTTTCAGTCAATACTCGAAATTATTTTTTCAGTGTTATGAAAACTCAAATAAATGCCTAACCACACTGAAAAAATAATTTCGATTGAAAGAAAAGCAATAGAATTGCTATCGAATCGAAAAATTATTCGATCATGACTGCAAGAACTAGCCCCCAGGTTTCACAGATATACAACTAAACTGGTAGGATGTTAGACTTGAATATGTTTATTTAAGTTTTGACTCCTGTTAACGTAGATTTCGAAGCTGGAAGAATGCACTGCTCTATCTTCTGATGAAACGATGCTTCCCAGGTAGCAAAATTTATCAACTAGCTTTACCTCCTCGTGGCCTAAGAAAAAGGGGTTGTTATTTGAGGTTCTTTGCCTTCGTTTTCCCTGTTTTTATTAACAGACCCTCATTTGCTTAATGGTTAACTAAGTCATCAACTTTCGATTGCATGTCTGAATGTCCATTGAACAGAAAACAGATGTCGTCAGTGTAATCTAAGTCTTCCAAATTACTGGTTAATACAGTCCATTGGAAACCCCGTCGATTATTAGTAATCGTGTCATCAATGACCTTGTCTCTAACAAGGAAAAAGTAGGCTTTTTTAAATTAACGTTTAACTTTTATCTGTATCTGTATATCCTTAAATTTACATATGATTCTCATTTCACGCCAATAATTTTGTTTTATTAGATTCCAACAGTCACTGTTTTTATTATTATGGGTTATTATAATTGAACTGTCTTCCTCTACAACTTACAATCTCAAAGCTTAATCCAATCTAACACCGCGAAGCCATTCAGCTTATCTGCAGTATATTGGTTAGGTTTGGTAGAAGGATTTTGTTGCAGCTTTTCCTGTCTTATCGTGTGTTCCATTCCATTGTTCCATTCGTGTTCTTATTTTTGAAGCAACTTGTTTTTTTAAGCGATTTCTTTTTTCAGTTTTGATAAAACTTAACTTGGAAAAAATTCTTTCATTTATCGTAGATGTAGCGTTATAGTGACCAAGTTGATTTTAGTTTTCGAAGACGCAAACCATATAAAAGAACTTCTAACAAAACCGCTTAATTTTTATCATCCACTCTCTACTCGAAAAAAATTGGTTTTCGTCTTGTTATCGGGAAATCTTTTTTTTTTTATTTTAGCTATCTTTTTATACAGTATGCAACTCTGTTTTAAAACCATAAGACTGCTGTCGGTGTAATAATTATGATTTTTTTTGTTTTCTATATTCACATAAATTTATTATATTCGAATTCGGCAATATGACTCATAGTGGCATATTAATAATTAGGCTTATAGTCACATTGGCGATATAGCCCACTTCTTGGCTGCAGCTAATTGATGGGACTATAAGCGAATAGTACTGTACATATAAAAAGTACGTAAAACAAAAAGCTGTTAACAGCAAATACTTATTTAAAATCAAGATCACTGAACATCTTCCTTGTTTGTATGAAAAAATATTTTCTAAGCACAAACCTTTTGTATATGATACGAAACAAATAATCAAAAACAACAAAAATATGTTATAATACTACAAATAATTTAAAATTTTTTTACATCGGCTAATCGGTTAATCCACTCCAATTAACCGATTTAATCGTTAATCAAAAATAGCCAATTTAAAGTTAACCGATCAGTTAATCGGGTAGTAATTAATCGGTTAACCGATTAACGGTTAGCCGAATGAACACCCTAGTACATACCCAGCTAGCATACGCTGTTTGTTAGACGATTATGTTTAATATACAACTCCTAAAAAAATCTCCTGACGATAATCTGACGAGTAACAATAACAAAAACATCTAAAATTTTTTTTGTTTATAACTTTTTTATACAATTTCTTTCACGCTCGTCTTTTTATCTTTGAATGAACCTTTTGCGATGAGTCATATAACAATAACTGAGCTACCTAAATAAGAGCGTTTTGGAAACCTGACCAAACAAACCGACCTAAGGATCTGCCAAAAATGATTTTCCAACAGGATGGTGTTGAATTCGCGATGTAAAGGTTTGTTTCATATTAAAAGTTTTGACATGAAAAAGACGTTTGACAATCTTATTTAGGTATCTCAGTTATACGGCTGAGCATTTCACAAGTTGTAAGAGAATCCCTTCATGACTCTCAAACGATTCCTTACATGCTTTCTGAAAGACTCGTTAGATAATCTTTACACACATCGCAAACGATTCCCTCTACGATTAATACTTGTATAAGCGTTTTTCGCTTCGTTGTAGAAGTATCTCACTGAGGAATCAGCTTGTGTAACAGTTTCTCCCGTGCGAGGAATCTTCTACCATTAAAGTATGAATCAAAACGCTATTTATGAAAGTGCCAGGAGAATCTTACTCGATTGAAAATTCTAGCTGGGTATGTACATTAATACACACAATAAACACCCCAAAAACAGAAAGAAGTCTTCCTTGAGAAAAATTATTATTCGTTTTTCTGTAAGTTTTGACTCGTTTTTTTTCGTCGTATTTGGACTCGTTTGCATGTACTTTTCAAGTAATTTTTTAGTCGAATTTGTAATTGTTTGTATTATTTTTTTCTTATTTCTTATATTTTTATTAGCTTGGCTGACATTTTATCTAAAATTTTCTAGTTAGATTGTCATCATTCAATGGCGCAAAATATAATTTCAAAATAACGTTTAACACATTCACATTCCAAAAGGTTGTTATTTTATAGCCAATTTAACAATTTTAATTTGTAAGTGCAAGTCATTCTTGAGTCATTTTTTAAGCGCGATTGTTATTAATTTAATTTAAGTTATCGAAGAAGTACTCGAAGAAGACTGAGTTTAATGTTTTTCTAAAAACAATATTTCAAATGCGAGCTGAAAAATTTATTGAAAATCTGTTGCGGTTTTAGGTCAAAGTTTTGGCCCACAGTGACTAATGTAGAAGTTGCGGAACGAAGAGAAAGAAAAATCGAGGGAACATATTCTCTATCATTTCATGGCATTCGGAGACATAAGAATCAAAGTGTTTGGTCGAACAACCATCAGGGACAAAACTTATCTCTCTGATATTAATTTGAATAGGATCCATTGCTTTATTGAATCAACTGGATGGCTGAGTGAGAATGTCAGCAGCTGATTAACCTGGACCCTTAAAAGACGGTGAAGAATGGTAAAAAAAAACGGGAACTAATGCTGGACCCACGTGAGCTGTACTCGATCGCGGCTCCCAATGGAGCCTAACCTAGCCTATGTAAAAAGTTGGCCATTTGCCCGTTTTTTAATTTTTAATTTTTTTTAATAAAAAAATTATTCAAACACATCCAGTACTCACTAAATATTTAGTCAGCACGCCAGCCACTGAGTTATAGTCATATTTATTTAGTCAGCTACTTACCAATAAGTTAATATTTTACCTAAAAAAAATACTGCTAAAATAAAAAATATAAATGTTTATAAATACTTTAGTATATTTCATGTTTTTTTTTAACTCATTCAATTGAAGGTCAAACACTTTTCCCATTACACCATTGTTTTCTGTAGATTTTTACTAGAGTCTAGTTCATTGCATAGGGTGACGTAAAATTAACTGTATGGTTAATATTTTTTTATTTATGCAATAATTACATTGTGCTAGAACTTGAAACTTTTTTTGAGACAAGTGGGAGCCCCGTTTTAACCAAATTCCGATACGGTGAATCCAGTAGAATCCAGTATACCGTTATTTCGAAAACGGAGGACGTTGCACAACAATATTCGCGTAACTCAAAAACGGTTTAGAAAAAACCGAAACTCCGCAATAAAATTTCATTTAAGAAAGATTAAACTTTGCGCTAAAACTAAAGTATGCGCAGTCGTTTTAGAAACATAATTTTTTTCGGCAAACAAATCTTTTTTGGCAAAATTTTCAAATCCTTGTTTGTTAAAAATTTATAAAAATTTGGAAAATGCAGTTATGCCTCTAATTTTTTCTAGACATATAAAAAACGTAGATGAAAACAAAACAAGCCACAAATGATTAACATCTTTTTACAACTTTTGATTTTATTCTCAAAAGACGGAAAATTTTAATTAAATTTAAGAATTCAAATTTTTTTTTTATTTTTCGAATTTATTAAATTTTCAGGAATGGAACCAAAAAGCTTTATAAAATACATAACTGAAATTTAGCTCATAAAAAATAAAAAAATTTAATATAATAATGTAACTTATGAAAGAGAAATAATTCCCAGATTCTATTTGTTAAATTTAAGAATTTCATAAAACGCTAAATTTGTATGGGAGCCCCTTTAAGAAGTGGTGATAAAGGGCAAGTATGTTTTGGGAAAGTGTTAAGGACAAAAATCTAGTTGAGGTTGGTCATACAGTTTATACCCCTAGGGGCGACTCCTGGGCAGTTATAGAACTTTTTCTTCAATATATTTCTAGTCTGTATTGAACATTTTGCGGGTAGGTACTCGTATGTTAGAAATAAATGATGAAAATGAAGAATAAAGTGGGGTTGGTCATACATTTGACCCGTCTAGAAGCATCAGACGCGCGCAAGGGCATTTTAATTTGGCATTTTCCAAAAAAAAAAAAAAAAAAAAAAATTAAGAAAACAATCGGCCATATACACACACCGTGCATCATTTTTGAAGTCATCAAGTGAAAAATCTTTTTCATGTGAAACCTCTCGAAGTACTTCAACAAAACCGTTTTTGGTTTTTGATAGTTTATCTGCCTTTCGGATTTTATGGTCTCATGAATACTTTTGTTAAAACTTGATTTTTCCGAAGTTTTTGAATATTTACACGTACATTCATATTTATTTGTTTTCTTTCCCAGCCAAAGAGTGCTTGTTTTGTTCTTTTTTTTTTTGTAAAAAACTGCTGAAAAATCAAAATTTTTTTTTCTCAAAATTTCAAAAATGTTATACACACATAGAAAAATGCGTCTCCATATTGATGATGCTCTAACATCAGAATTGTGACATCAATGTTATTGCAAATGACATAAAAAGGCGTCAGAACGCTGAAGTATTTTGAGATTTTGTCTGTACTGACAAACTGTCGTCAGTGGGATGACAAACTGTCATCAGTGCAATGACAAACTGTCATCAGTGCAATGAAGAACAGTCATCAGTTCAATGACAAACTGTCATCAGGGCAATAACAAACTGTCAACAGTGCCATGGAAAACTACCATAAATGCAATGACAAACTGCCAACAGTGAGATGTCATAATATATCATGTCATAATATAATATTAACTTTATTTTTGTGTTTAAAAAGTAAAATTAGAAGCAAAAATTCCCATATTCTATTTTTTTAAATTATTTATTTAAATACATGAAATTTTTCATGTAGATTTATTGCGAAAACAATATCAGGCATGCAGTTGATTTCTCATAATTGAGAGTTTTTCTCTTTATTTGAATTAAAGTCAATTACCATGACTCAATTTGATAACAGTTTGTCATCGCACTGATGACATGCTTTATACAACCGACTCCGGTTCGTAATTTCTGTGATTCCAATGTGTTATCCCATTGATGACATAATTAAAATTTTTGACCCTGATAACAATTTGACCAAGTGATGTTAAGGCTGACATCAAAGTGATGTAAAGTGTCATGGGGTCAAAAACGAAGACATTTGTCATAGTACTGATGTCAACATACTTCAGCGTTATGCCGCCTTTTCTATCAGTGCTCACAAACAAAACTCTAAGCTATGGGTTTGTTATTTTTCCATTTAGTAGTTATTCATATCAAATTCCCCTCATAAAACATTAATACCACTTACAGAGTTGTAATATTTTAAATACTTACCGGTGATATAATTTTTAAGTTTGTGTTTTATTTAATTTTTCACTTTTAATGTTTTTATGTTTGTCTACAAATCACAAAAATTATTGTTCAATGTAATATAAAAAATTTATTTCACTTACAACGAACTTCTTGATAAGAAACGTTGGGAAAAAATGGATTAAATGCATTTTTAATTACATTTAGAACTTAAGACCGTATTAACTAAAATAAAAAACACACTCAAAGTATTATTACAGTAACGGACTGGACTGTAGGTTATTTAAGAAGTATTCCAAGCCAATTTATTTCTAACTGATTCTAATATTTATTAAAAAAACTAAGTGCACATTAATACGGATTTTCGGTTGCATTTAATATTGTCTGTTGCTTAAGTAAAAGTATTCTGTATGTAAAATTAAATGAAAATGAAATTTAAAACGACTGTAAATTTACTTAAAAGCCGATCTACTTATTTTGCATTTGATTTTAACGAAAAGTTAATTTAAGTTTTACTGTCAAAAATTCAACCGCTAATTCCATAAAAAATTAACCACTAATTCCGTAAAAACCAATGAATTTTCAGTTATTTTATATAATTTAACTGCCAAAAAATTAATTTTCAGTTATCTATTTAGAGATCTGTGGCAAAAAGTAAAAGTAAAAAACGATTTGCTTGTTTTGTGAAGAAAATTCCAATATTCTATTTGTTAAAATTATTTAGTTTAATACATAAAATTTTTAAAGTAAAAAAAAGCTGGTATTATAATGGAAAGTTCTTCTGTAAACAAAGTGGTCAGTACAACAAAAGTAAAACATACATGTATAACGGGGTAAGTAAATAAAAAAAAATATTCTCTCCCTCTCTCTCTCATTAGAAAAACAAGCTGACGGTGTCTGGTATTTTTTAGAAATTCGATTAAAAATCACTGAATTACATAAAATAACTGAAAATTCATTTGTTTTTACGGAATTCGCAGTTGAATTTTTGACAGTAAAAATTAAATGATTTTTTTGTTAAAAATAAATGAAAAATGGGTAGGCCGGTTTTTAACTGAATATTCATTTATTTTATATTACAATTTCAGTTATATATATGTACAGAATATTGTGAGTGTAAATTTAATGAACAACTACTTTGACTAAACAACAAAAATAAAGATCCGCAAGTCTAATTTGCGAAAAGCTGAAAAAACTAATGAGAATTCGACACTAATTTTTGCACCACCCTGTACAATATTATGTGTAGTTCAGTTCTGTTCTATTCAATTCAAAAGGTTGGCTTAGAATAAAAGCAAAGATTGTTTTTGTTGTATTTAGCAGCAACAGCTAAGTTTACAAAAAAAAAAAAAAAAAAAAAATTAAATAAAAAAATAAAAAAAAAACAATTAACACACAATAATTTTAGCTTAAATTTGTTACTACATATTCTCTTTTTTCCAGCTTAATAATTATTTTAAGAAATTATTTAATAAAACAAAGAATAAATTATTTGTAATTATTGACAGTTGATTGTTTTACAACAAACTCCAGTTCAAATAAATTGCCGTCATATTAAATTAAATAAAAAAATAGTACAATAGATTTGTTCTTTCAAAAACTGGATAAATCTAGATTTGAAAGAGTTAAATGAAAATTTATTGCTATCAATTTGACTGCATACATACACTTCATGGTGTTCAAGAACTCAAAACGAACACAATGCGTCCTCCGGCGCGTCCATGTTTGTGTGGGACATAAGAGTACACACTTAAGTGTTTATTCCATGTGTCGATTATTTATGGCAATGAAACTTCATCTGGCAACGCAACTGAAATAAAAATTTATATTAGGTAAAACAACTTTTGTCAGTTGCCATTTTGACAGATCGGAAGCCGAAAAGATTTAAGCAATTATCTTAAACAAATGAAAACAAGTTACAAAAAGAAATAGGATGAGTACCTTGACTTTATTTTTCGATCACCAAAGATAATTAATGAACTGTCAGGCTACATTTAAGGGGCAATTCTAATTCAATAGAATCACTGTCTTTTAAAAATTTTTTCTTGCTTTAGGGCATATTTTCACCTTCTTAAAGATGCTGTGACTATGAAAACTAAACATGAATTCGATGGTCAGCAGCAATCAATATGTTGACATGTAATTCTATTTAGTTAAACTATCGATTTATTTATTTTGTTAACCAAAATAAGAAACATAAATATAATAAAATGTCCTAAATCGACATAAATTGCCATCTGTTATATATTTTCTGGAACTGGTTACTCAACTAAAGTTCAGTCGGTTATCATACAAAATCGACAAATAAGTACATGAACTCCAGCACAAATCAAGGCGAATTCATATAAGCGGTGGTGGCAACAATTAAACCAGTACAACAATAAAAACACAACATTGTGTTATATTTGTTGCTTGCGTTGGTCGATATGTGAAAAACACAAACAACTTTTGACATTTCTCTCTGTAAGTTAGAAAAAAGTAGCTCAGCTGTTCTTTCAACGCCACCTGTAAAGTGAATTCGCCTTGGCAGAAGCCTTAGGAGTGACAAAACTCCTTCGCTAAAATACAGCAACTACTGGTTATGATTACCAACAGCATGCACCTATGGAGATCCGCCGAAATGTCGAACTCCCCATAGTAGTTGGAAAATAAGCCCTTAGAGCCGACTTTTAAAAATATCCCTTCTCACGATTTTGGGTCCGAATCCCAGCCACTACTAGATTGCCGAAGAAGCCTCACCGATAACTGATTCAGGAAGGCACTACTGGTTTCCGTAGTACCAGATAGGGATCAGATTTCTTTTTCTGGGATTTCTGGCCTGTCGTGATTCTATAAAGGAAGATCTGGCAAATTGAACCCTGCTGTTTCAAGGTATTTGCTTCTTCCCCGAGGATGTAACACCTCAAGAAGAAATATCTTCAAGATACCTCTAGGGGAAAGCTCATTTTTAGTATGAAATATAAATGAACACAGATTAACTCTCTTTTCTCGATTTAAGTGTTATTTAAGAAATTACAGCTACTTTTTGTTTTCTCATATTTTCGTATGAAAAATTGTTTTTTAGAGGGAAATGAGAGTGATCATATTTTAACGTTTTTTTTCTCGATAAAAGTGGGATTTGAAAAACTAAATTTTTAGTTTTTTTTACATTTTAGTATAAAAAATCGTCTTCAAAGGGAAATTTATGTGATCACAGATTAAGGGATTTTTTTCGATGTGAGGCTTACTTAAAAAATAGAGCCAATTTTTTGTTTTTTTATTATTTTGTTAGGAAAAATCCAGTTTTAAGTATGATCGTTACTATTAATAAACTACAGCTGTGGACAAGATTTACATTGATACCTGCCCTAAGGCCTACTGTATGGTGGATCTTAACCACTGGGTGACAAACATTGCGTTTACCAATCGTCTCCCGAGTGTGAGAGCATCTAGCACACTCAGGTAGCAATTTGAGTGCACAATCCGCCAAGATTATACTCTCGCCCCTTGTTAAGGACCTGGAGCTCTCTTACCTCCTCTGCTTTTGAGAAAATGCTAGCAACTCTCTTAGGGCGAACGTTTCCACAAGTGGTGAAAAATCAGCCATTTAGGGGGATTCTTAGGATATCCCTTCTTGTGACTTTGGGTTGTAGATCACAACCACCACGTGATCTGTGAGATCTCAACGGAAAGGCGAAACTTCCCAAAAAACAACCTTCCAAAAAGACAAAAACCAATTCTCGCAAGAATCATACTAATGGAGGCCTAAGCCAGTCCGATGGCGTGCCACTGGGAGCACGTAAAGATTTCCTGTGATCTGTTAATCTTGGCTGCACCTGACTATGCTTCGAGGGATGTAACATGATCCCTACATCCACGGGGGGTTAAAAAAGTATAGACATTTTAAGTTTCTTGCATTTCTATATAAAAAAATGTATTTATAGTGAGAAATTTATGTGATGGTAGATTAGCATCCTTTCGCCGAGTAAAGCGTTATTTAAGAAACTACAGACGTTTTTAGATTTTCTATAATTTTGTATGAAATAATTTATTTTTTAAAATGAAATTAATCACAGATTAAGGTCCTTTTTTTATTTAGTGCGTTATTTAAGAAACTAAACGATTTTTCATTAAAAATGATAAATCTGAAAAATTAAAAATAAGGGGCTTTGAGCAGAGCACAAGGGTTTACGTGCCTTTTTTAAAAATTGAGATGAGGTTCTCATATACACCGTGTGTTCCAAGCGAAACAGTTATTTTAATGACAACTGCTAGAATTGGTCGCAATATCTCGCTACCGAATAAGATTTCCACATTCACCTCTTGTGTTCTGAACTGAACCTACTAATTCCAGATATAATCGCAATTTTGAAAAAGCACTTAAACCCCTTGTCCTTTAAGCCCCTCAAATTAATTTGAGAATTTCAATTTGAAATTGAGAAAATTCCAATTAAAATTGGGAATTTCAACTTGAAACTGCGAATATTCCAAGTGAAATTGAGAATTTTAATTTGAAATCGAGAAAATTCCAAATAAAATTAAGAAATTTATATTTGAAATTGAGAAAATTCGAAATGAAATTTAGAAATTTATATTTTTAATCGAGAAAATATAAAATGTAATAAGGAAGATTAAAGAAAATATTAACAAAAACTCATAAGAATCGCGTCGAGAAACTCTTCGATTGAAGTGTGAGAAATGAAACAAAAATGCCATAAATGGAAACAAACCGCTATTTTCCTCACTTAACTGCGTCTGTAGCACTTTTAGCGAGTAATAGCTGTCACGTAAGGAAATTACTCGCCAATTGACAGAAAAGGTGTGAGAAAGTTCCCGCTTTGAACTGTCAAATAAACTCACGCATAAAAACGGGGTGAGAAAAAAGTTAAACACCAAAAAATAAATTAAAAATGCAAATTGCAATGAATATGAACACGAGAGAAATAAGTATTTTGTTCTTGGCAGATTTTTTCATTGTTTAATTATTATGCTTTTCAAATTTTTGGAAAATATACGAATGTTTCCAAAGCAATTTTGTAATCAACAAATATTAAAGTCGCACTTTACATTTTCTGTATAGCCGATGGCTGTATTTTCACCGCCGTCGTTGAAAATTTTTCAATTTTATTCAATTTTGATCGCCCTCAACGATATGTTTGACTGGCGATCTCTATATACATATGCAATTTAATATCGGCTTCGAGTGGAATATTATGACATTTATAACGTAACGACGTAATCTCTTTTGATAGTTTTCGACATGAGTTACAGACACACTTTTTTCTCACTTTTCTAGAAACGATGGAATATTTTGTTTCACATGTTTTCGATGCGAGAAGTTCTCATCAAAGTTACAGAACATGGGTACTGGACTATAAGAGATATTTAAAAATTAAAAGTAACCAAATAATTCGTGTGGATCTCCAGTTACGACGCTATAAACAATAATTATTTTCTTTTGGCTGGTCTACACCATTTTTCATTGAAATTAAGAAAATTCCAAATGGAAATGAGAATTTCAATTTGAAATTGAGAAAATTCCAATTGAAATTTAGAATATCAATTTGAAATTGAGAAAATTCCAATTGAAATTGAGAATACAATTTGAAATTGAGAAAATTCCAATTGAAATTGAGAATAGCAATTTGAAATTGAGAATATCCATTTGATATTGAGAAAATTCTAAATGAAATTGCTCTACTGCAATCTCCAGTAGTTATACATGTCTTTGAAGCCTTAATCACCTCTTCTAAAAAGGCAAGCCTTTGCTCTCCTACCTTAGAGGGAATTACGTTCGGTACATTAATCTTTGTTTTCGTCATACTTTTTATTTTAGACCAAATAATTTCGATGGGGTTAAGCATCGGTGATTAGTGGCTCAATCGCAGGAGTGTGGCTGGAGAGTATGGTGAAAACAGAGATGAATGTACCAAACGTTATTCTCCAAATTTAGTAGAAGAACAGAGACTTGACTTTTTAGAAGAGGTGATTAAGGCTTTTAAGACATGTACAACTACTGGATATTGCAGTACATACTGCGTCATACAACATACTACAACGTTTTACCAATCTGCTCTGGATCTGGAAGATATGCCTGTTGGACAATAATACTGCGATTTTTATTTATTTTCATTTTTTCCATCATTATGTTTGTTATGTACGTTCGTTGTATGAATATTAAAAAAATTATATAATTCAATTTTAAAAATTAAAATTTCTCAATTTCATTTGGAATATTCTCAATTTCAAATTAAAATTTCCCAATTTCATTTGGAATTTTCTCAATTTCAAATTGAAATTCTCAATTTCAATTGGAATTTTCTCAATTTCAAATTGATATTCTCAATTTCAATTGGAATTTTCTCAATTGAAATTCTCATTTTCATTTGGAATTTTCTCAATTTCATTTGGAATTTTCTCATTTTCAATGAAAAATGGTGTAGTTCGGAGCTAACATGACAAATGAATGGGTCAAAAGCGTTGTTGATGAGTGTAAAGAGTTGGGGAATGAATTATCGGAAACCGTTTTGGTATTATACATTGCTCCCTACCACAGTCGGCTTTGAAGTATTTTTGACAACTTTCCAGCTGCACTCCTGCAATTGGAAATTTTTGGTCAAAAATAAAAAGGACAGTGGAAACAAAGATGATACCGAGTGTAGGTCCCCCCAATGTTGGGGAGCAGATGCTTGCATTTTGAGGCATGCATAACTACTGGAGATTGCAGAAGAGCTATACAACATACTACAACGTTTTAACAATCTGGGGATATGCCTGTTGGTCAATAATACGATGATGTTTATTTTCATTTCTTTGATTCTTATGTTGTGTTATGTATGTTTGTTGTATGAGTATGATAAAAATTATATTATGAAATTTTCTCAATTTAAAATATGTAAAATCTATTTAAATTTTAATTTGGAATTTTTCCATCTTAAATTAAAATTTCTCAATTTTATTTGGAATTTTCTCAATTTCAAATTTAAGTTTCTCAATTTCATATGGAATTTTTTGAATTTAAAATAAACATTTCTCAATTCTATTTGAAAAATATTCTATACAGCTAAGGCACGAGCTATGTTTACATTTGTCCTTCAAGTTGTGCTGAAAAAGGTCAACAAGAGAAAAGAAAGACAAAAACATGAAAAACAAAAATTTACTTTGGATTTCAAGAAGAATTCTTGACAAAAAGTACGAAGAAACAGAAGTTAGGAAGAACATGTAAATCAATTAAAATAGATAATCATTCATTCAAAAAGCAAATTTCGATCTACCAAAGTTAAATACCATTTGGTTTAAAGATTGATGTTTGACTATTGACGTCATCCGGCTTCAATAGCCGAGTGAGTAAAACGGCAAACCCCACTGAAGAGATTGTTTGGTTGCAATCGAAACTAGTCTAAGCAACCTGTCCGTGAAAGCCTGGGTTCAAATCTCAGCGCAGCCAAGGATGAAAAATTATCAATAAAAATTTTAATTGATTTCATGTTGTAAAATTCCTGTCTTCATAAAAATAATTTAATGAAAATTAAACTCAATGAACTTAAGCCTAATTAAAAATATCTAAATTTGGATTAAAAACCATTAACAGTTCAATAAAATAACCACAATACTAATTATTAATATTCTTAATTTAAAATTGAAATTCCCAACTTCAATTGGAATTTTCTTAATTTCAAGTGGAATTTTCACAATTTTAGTTCGAATTTCTTCAATTTCCAATTAAAAATCAATTAAGTTGGAATTTCAATTGAAATTTTCTGAATTGAATTTGAAATTTTCTCAATTTGAATTGGAATTTTCTCGATTGCAATGACAATGGTGTAAAGAGTTTTCACATTGTTTTATGAGAAAATCTTTTTTTTTTAAGGATAATGAAAATCATCACAGATTACCGTCTAATTAAAAAAACTATTTCTCTCATTTTTCTATAAAAATTTAATGGAAAATATAAGTTATAGCAGATTAATGAAATTATAACTATTTTCTTGAATATTTGTACAAAGAGTTCATCTACAGTGAAATGGAAATAAGTGATCACAAATTAAACTTTCTGAATTTAAGTCTATTTTAAGTGATTTTTCGATCTGTCTTCTTAAAAACAACCGTATTATGAATTTTTTTTTACGCCATGATAAAAGAGAATAGAACGAATTGTGTAGGTTGAAACGATTTCAAATGAAGTTTTACACAGAAGTTTCTCTATTAGAATAGTGATTAGAAACAGTTCTTTGTTTCAATTGAAACAACTAACTCGGAATTTAAAATAATTAAAAGAATAATAATATTTCTTACAAAATCAAACAACTCTATGTCGTAATAAATTTATTTAATATTTCAGCCATTTACTTTTAGTGAAAGTCAACGAGAACGTGATCGAATTCATGAACGTTTCCATTTACTCAAATGATATTTTCATAACGCACTTTTCAGTGTGTGTAGAGAAAAACCTTGATTTTCTAATCTAAATATCCGTATTAAAAAAAAGCCAACCACCATAACATTTCAATTGGACGATTGTATGGTGGTGTTTAATCAATAAAACATTTTATGACTGTATCAACTACAAGATAGAGAACAAACTGACTTATTTAGTATAATTAACTTTTACTAGTTAGTACATGAAATCTGTTACATTTTCCATATAATAAATAGTTATTAACTTCCCTTTTTATTAATTTTAATAGAAATTGCAAAAAACAGCATTTTTTCTAGGCAGCAGGTGTGTCTTTTTATATTTTTTTTTTAAAAATAATATTCACAAAATGTCTATGTAATTTTTTTTTAGCATGTGGAGGATTTTCTACTTTATGGTATTATTCAGAGATAACAACAATATTTATAAATATTAATTCAATAAAAAATTTGTTTAACAAAAAAAAAAAAAAAAAAAAAATATATTATATGGAAGCAATTAATGCAAAAATATGAATTTTGCATATTTTTTTTAAGTTAAAAAACTAAATCATTTTTAAATAATAACCAAGAATGTGAAATGTTTTTATAAGTTTTAAGTAGCGAAGTAACGAATACCAATACCGATATATCGGCGATACTTCAGATTTTATATATCGGTATCGATGATATTTTGCTGTCGATAAGACGATTCATTTTATAAAGGGTGATTTTTTATGAATTAAGTTTTTCGGGCTGGCAGCACTGGTTGGTAATTGTGTCAAACTTCATCTGTGAAAGTGAAGAGCGTTCATTATACTCTGCCATTTCATCATGGAGAAACTCACAAACGAGCAACGACTGGAAATCGTCGAAATTTATTATCAAAATTCGCTCGATGGAAATCCACTGTTTTATCGAAAAATTGTGTTCAGCTCATTTCTGGCTACGTAAACAAGCAAAACCATGATACGCGACTTTTTTGCCCCAATTGGCTGAGTTGGACTTGGTCGATATGTGGTTTCAACAAGAGTGCCACATGCCACACAGCTCGTGAAACAATGGACATATTGAAGGATGAATCTGGTGAGCAGTTTATCTCTCGAAATGGCCCTGTGAGTTGTCCGCCAAGAGCATGTGATTTGACGCCTCTTGACTATTTCTCGCGGGGTTATGTGAAGTCGTAGGTCTATGTGGAGAAGCCAAACACGATTGAAGCCTTAGAGTATAACATAACCAATTTATCGATCCCAATAAACATTTATAATATATGATGCAAATTTGAGTGTTTTATTAGATTTTTAAAAAAACTACGGTTAAAAAATCACCCTTTATATTTTTTGTAGTATTTTTGAGCACTTTTTATATTTTTTGCAGATCAACTAAAGGTGCCCGTATACGACATGTTTTTTACATCTGACTTGTCAAATTACCCACTGTAAAATACATACATGTCGTGTGTTACCTTTAAAACATTGCATCTATAAAAGTCAGACTGAAGCCGAATTCATATATACAGTGGTGTCGATACTACAACAAGTAACAACATCAAAAACACAACAATGTATTTTTTTATTGCTTTCATTGATCGATGTGTCAAAAACACAAGCAACTTTTGACATTTCTTCCTCTAAGTAAGGAAAAAAAGTAGCACAGCTGTGCTTTCATCGCCACCTGAAAAATGAATTCGCCTTGGTCAGACGCAATGTCATCTCTCAAAACTTCAATTAGAGCGTGCTCTATTTGCTTCTGACAAACCATCTATGCTGGGAAAAACCGGCAGCGGCGGTGCATAAGCCGGCTGAAGTTAATATTTTACAATACCGATTTATGTAAGATAATTTCACCATTGAATATCGTCGGTTCCGTGCAATAACTCCCAGGTGCAAATAGTCCCAAGAAAAAAATGAAATTAGACCCAACAATTTTTCATACAAATGTGGGAGTAATTTCATTATGAAATAGCTCCCAGCTCTCTCGGTTTTATTTCATTTTTTGGGAAGTTATTTCATTTTTTGCCTGGGAGTTATTTCATAATGAAATAAGTATTATGTATGCTATGTCAAAAACTGTAAAGCGAGAGTGACGCTAGACCTAGGACGACATGTTTGTACAAGGAGCCCACTTTTCGTTCCGCACAACCATACGACCCAAAAAGAACTGTACGACGAACTAAAAGTACTTAATAATATTAAGAAGGAATGTTTGGATGAGTAAAGCGTTTTAGGTGATCGGAATGCCTTAAGTGAAATACGCAAAACTTTTGAGAGTTCGTGCGATAGGTACGATATTTGCAATTATAATATTCTTTTATTTTCTTAATTATACATTCTTACATTTCTTTTAAATAGAAATAAGGAAGCCTTAAAAATTTTGGATTTTGGGAAAATTAAAAAATTGTGAATTTGATTCAGGGAAACATTATGTCCAATAATATTAAAATTTTAATCGATGCAACTTTCGCAGTGGTTCCTATGTGCTGTTTTAAACAGTTGCTACTCATACGTTTGGAATATTTTGAAAAGGTAAAGGATGTTAAAAACGTGAAAAAAGGGAGAGTGAAGAAGAAAATCCTTGCAACCGGCTGAAGAACGGATATACAAAGAAGCTTTAGTCAGCGAAGCCGGTGTTTGTTATGCCATAGAAGAGATAATCCGTGTACCCGGCTTCGCTGATTAAAGCTTCTTAATTCGGGATTTGATTAAGTTGTAGGATTTGATTAAGTTGTAGAAATTAATAACAAGTTTATTTCAGATTTTTCCATTTGTATTTGTTCTAATGAGTAAGAAGACGAGAAAAAGTTATGAGCACTTATTTAATTACATAAATTCAGAAATTTTGCCCCTGAACGGAGCTACTTTTATAACTGTTTACGAAATGGGCTTACGAAATGAATTAAAAACAGTATTTCCAACATCGAAGTAATTTGGTTGTTGGTTTCATTACTGTCAGTCGGTACGGCGACAAATAACAACAAAATATAAGGACTTAGCAGCACACTTAAGAAGTAATAGGAAAGCGTCCTTGGAATATCATAAGTTACTGTCCCTACCCCTACTTCCCGCTTCCCAAATATCAGGATCGTTCGATATGATAAAAAATCAAATTGAACAGTTTGACCACCACTTCAAGTTCAACAGCTTTCTGGTATACTTTGAAAACCAATGGTTAAAAAAGGTAAACCATTGAAAAATGCATCATACTCTTAGTAAACAAATAAATTAAATTTTGTATAGGTTGGAGTAGACAATATGTCGGTGTTTGGAACTACTACTCGCACAACTTCCGCCATTGAGGCATATAATGGGGTACTTGGAAGAATAATACCAAAGCATGGAAATTTCTTTAAGTTTGTCAAAATGCTGCAAAATGAAGAGTTCAGCAAAGGACGGGAATTAGAGCTTTTGATCAACAGTGGTGGAACATACGGAACAAGCCGGCGGAAAAGGAGTGCAATTGATAAAGCTACAAAAATTGAACAGGCCAGTATTGAACTGCAGAATGGTAAAATTACTGCTTCGGGCTTTCTTAACCGCATGGTTTTTGCTAAAAATAGAACTGTATTTGGATGAGGAAGAAGATAATGAGGATGGAATATGCGAAACACAACAGCCGCTAAAGAGCACTGATACTAAAAGACAATCAAACGATTGTGCCATATGTATGGGTAGTCAATCAAATACTCTCTTTCTGCCATGCAAGCACCTAAAAACTGCTGGCAGCTGCCATTGCAAGAGGTCTGGATACAATAAAATGCCCCATTTGTTGTCAAATTGTCGAGGACTCAATGTTAGTTTTTTGGTAACCTAATATGTAAATAACACATTTTGCGGCCTGGAACTTTGTGTAATTTTTTTCCTAATTTGAGGTCGCTGATTCCAAATCTAACCTTAATTTTTCTCTATCAGCTCCAGTTTTAGAGATATACGTACCGTTATGTCCAAAATTAAGGCACTTTCAGCACATATATTGAAATAACATGAAAATGGTGCATCATATTCCCTTAAGAAAAAACCGAAATTCGCTAACAGTATTATCTTTAAGACGTACTAACATTGTTTTAAATTTGGCCAGTAATTTCAGAGATATCGTTGAAGTTTTTAAAAAAACAAATAAAAATTTAAGAAAAAAAAAATTTTTTTTTTTCTTTAAAAATTCATAAAAAATAAATGTGCAACAAAAGTCACAGTTTGGGTCTAAAAGCATTTAGTTCAACATATTTCGAATGAAATGAGCTTTATTTCATTGCAATCGGTGCACAACTTTTGATGTTATTTATTCTACAAAAACTGAAATTCACTGCATTACTGAAACTTGCGCTGAAGTCAGGGTACAAAGTTGTATAGATCATATGACCAAACGACTCTTGTTACATCTCGGCCAGAAGGTGCTGAAACAATTGGCAACAGCGGATAAAGAATCATTCGTGCTGATAAGCAAATGGAGTTGTGATGGGTCAGCACAAAATGAAGTTTGAGAATGAGACAGATTCCGACGCCAACATATTTCAGAGTTCTGTTCCACTAAACTTGATGTACGGAAAAGAAAGAAAAATAATGTGGCAAAACCCAACCCCTTCTTCGCCACGTTATTGCAGACCGATGCGGCTCAGATTCATAAAGGAAACAACTGATGTAACCAATGGTGAAATTGAGTACATTGAAAATAAAATTAAAGAACTGGACAAGACCAAGATTCACGACATATCCGTCAAGCATAATATAGTTTTTACAATGGTGGATGGCAAAGTATGTAACGCTGCGACACAAAACCAAGTTCACCATGAAATGCTATATGTGTGGGGCCACATCGGCACAATTTAACTGCATTACAAAGGAGAGGCCGTGCAATACAGAAAATATGAGGTTTGGGCTGACATTACTGCACGCTCGAATTTGATTTTTTGAGAGCATCCTACATGTTGCATACAAATTGCCAGTAAGGAAGGAACGCTCGCCTGTCCCCCGAGGTGGCAAACCAAAATAAAGGAAATACAGCCAAAATTTCGAGACCAACTGGGCTTATTGGTGGACATACCTAAGGCGAATTTCGGCAACACTAAAGAATACGAAAGATCAGCAGAGATAACTGGGATTGACAAAAATGTAATCTACCGGTTAAAAATAATACTAGATGCCATGTGCTATGGTATTAAAATTAACACAGAAAAGTTCGAGGCTTACTCTTAGGAAACTGCTGAATTGGATATTTACCTTCACCAATTTCACCCTATGTCACCGACATTGAACAAGATGTTGCGCCATGGAGCAGCCGTAAAAGGGACGCGATTCTGCCAATCGTTCAACTCTCTGAAGAAGCGGCAGAAGCTCGTAATAAAATGTTTTCTTTGTTGAATGGTGCATTACACAAGTTTGGTGAAAAATCCTAGAAAAGTACCAACAATTTTAAAATTTTAGTTCTGACATCCATATATAATTTAATTATGTTGAATAATTATAATAGGGTACAATGTGTCCAGTGTGTGTGTTGTTAGAAACAATTTCTTGGAGTAAAGATCATCAACTCATATTAATAAAAGAATCGCCAAAAGATATCAAAGTCATACTTCTGGCAACATTTGTAGATAGTTCAAATAAACTTAGCAGAGAAGGATCATATCTTTTTTGCTTCGATCTAAAAATGTTGTATGGGAAAGCTCAAGGTATAACAATAGTTGATGATTATTTAACAAACACTACAAAGTTATTGTTTTCGATTTGTCGCTTCGATGCATCAAATGAAAACATCGATGTTCTTTCGATGTTGATGAGTAAAAACAGCATCGGATTGTTTCGATGTATCGATACCTTGCACTGAGTGGTTGTAAACCATCGATGTATATCGTTCACAATTAGACTGCACTTATTTAAAATCAAGATGAAACCATTAACTCAATCACAAATTCCAAGTTTAGTGTCTTAGCTTCCTTCCCCTTTATGAAAGTGTTGATAAGTTTGCATCTTAAGTCTTTTGTTTATTTAAACTTTAATCATCTCAAATCAGTTTTGGTTTTTTTTTTAATGTTATTTTAAATTAATTAATATTCAATGATTTATACAAAAAAGTGAATGAAACGGAATAAAATTTAAAAATAATGAATAAAACTTGTTTTAACAACTTAATTACAATTGTTTTTACTAGACTGTATTATATAATTTTCATGTGGATCTTAATCGTAAGTTAATCTTTACAGTTTACACCTTTTGTTAAAAGAACAAAAAAAAAAAAAAAAAACACTTTAACTAATAATATGAAAGTAAAAACAATTAATCTTAATAAATAAATCCACATATCACTACTTACAGAAGTAATTAAGGCAATATTTTAAATTGCTCATAAAATAAATAATTTCGGACATATTGATTTGCACGATCCAACACAATGTATTTCTTTAAACTATAGAGTTTGGGAGAAAAAAAACTCAGACAGTTTAATGACTTGGGTTTTAGTTTATTTTTAAATTCACCGAATTAAGGGACTTTTTTTCTTGTTAAATTTAAAATTTTCTTTAGCCTTTCTCTTTAATTAATTTTATCGCAACTTTTTAAGGCGTTTTCTTTTTGTCTTTTAAAGAAATTAACTTCAGTTTTTTTTTATTAAATTTTCCATTTATATTTTTTATATATTTAAAAATAATCTTTTAAATTAACTTTGGTTTTTTTTCTGTCCACATTTGCTTTATGATGCCATAATTTTTGTTTTTTTTTTAAAGGTCTGCACTTAAAAACAATAAAAAAAAAGGAAAAAATTATTTAAGCAAAAAAAAAAATTGTTTTTGTTTGTATCTTTAACTATATTTAAAACAAACAAAATGTTTAAGGAAAATAATCCAGTTTGACCGCAAAAAAATTTATCATTAAATGAGTAACACAATACGATCATTAAAAATTATCGGAATTTATTTATACCCTGCTTTTTAAGGGGATGTATAATTAAAGTTTTTAAATTGGTTTACCACAATTTTAGGATTTTTTCTAAAAAAAATTCATTACAAATATTTTTAGTACTTTTTTAGTATCTAGCGTTATCTATCGGTCTAAAACACTTCATCAGTGGTTAAGGGTGCTTTACATTATTACATAAGTCTTGCGTATTTTCATGACAGGGATGCATTTTCTTCCAAATACGTAAGACTTGTGTGATAGTGTAAAAACCCTTTAGCAATTAGAAAATCCAATTTTGATAGCGCGTTAAGTAGTGAAGTTGGCTATTTTTGTTAAATGGTTATGGTAATTCAGCTATTTTAAGATCAATATAACGGTTGTATCTCCATTTCTATATCTCTCTCGTGAGTTTTATTAAACAATGCATATCCGAAATGCTCATTGAAGGCCACAAACAAAAGTAAATTTTGTATCGAATCATTAAAGGCCGTATCAGATACAACTTCGTCGCGTTGCGTGACTAAGCTAAATTCAAAACTACATTTGAGATGATTCAAAATTACCCAATTTAAATGAAATTACACCTGATATAAAATTAACGTTTAATTATAAAAAAAAACTTTTACTAAAAATAACCAATTAGAAAGCACAACGGACCTATTAAAATAAAATTATGTTGTGAGGTTAACCCTAATAATATAAGAATTCTTAACTTAAAAAAGCTCAATATTAGTCATACCATGAAGATTCCTATAGTAATTCAAAATAATTTAACAAAAATAACATTAAAAACCTCTAATAAATGAATAAAAACTTAAAATTAAAGGATTTTGTTTGTTGTGCTTAATTCTCTTTTTTAATAATTGATAAAAAAATAATAAAATTTTTTGTTGGAGGATAAGCTGTTCCTATGCGCATTTCACTGGTTGCTTAGGCCAGATCATCAGGAAACGTTCTCCTAAATAATTTTAGAAAAGCCAAAGCTATCAGCAAACAAGACTACAGAGGGAATGAGAATTACCTACAAACACTCAGAAAGTCTTGTTTTCAACGATATCAAAGCTTAAACAAAATACCAAACAATAAATCAGTGATGAGTTTATCTTTTCTTACATTCCCCACTACAATTATTTGGAATTCTCCCAACATTAAATGTAGTTGTAAGTGGGTAAAGAAAAAACATATTAAAAAAAGTGCTTGTATTGTTTTCGCAAGAAATCAAAATAAAAACCATTTGCCAGTTCAGTTTTTTATACACCTGCACTTGCAAAAATTTATTATCAAAGTTATTTTTGGGAATACTATTATTTATTAAAAGATTTTGCTTGTTGTGCTTAATTCCTATTTTTTGTTGTACCTATATTAGGGAGATCGAACGGTTATTATTCGACCGGTTTTAACCGGTTGTTTTAGCTTTGCCCAAGTCGGTTATTTTAAAATGCTCATTTTTCGAATATCGAATAAACCGGTTATTTTGGTATAATAAACCGGTTATTTTAATAATGTGTAATTAATTATACATTTTCCCTACTCATGTTGTAGAAGTACTCGTAATTTAAGTATTTTCTAATTGAATATTGGTCAAACTTAAACTTTTTATGAAGAATGTCAAAACAAAATGTAACAAAAAACATTATGAGCACTGTAAATACAAATCGCTTATTAAAGCGATTATAAAAATCATTGGTGAAATATTAGCCCATTGTGTTGCCGAGGACGAAATGCCCTTTAAGGCACTTAAAACTCTTAAGTAGTTCTAGCATCTCTTCATGCTGAAAACTACAACATTCCGGCGGAATCAACGATATTGGAAAAATTTCTACCATTTTTATTTATTAAAACACCAAGAACTAAAAAACAAAATTGAAGAAATCAGCAATGTCATGGAAGGTCTTAAATTGTAGTCGACGAATTGACAAATATTGCACACAAAAAGCATGTTCATTTTGCTATTCGTTTCTATAATGCTGAAATAAAATAATTTGAAATAGATAATCTTCGCTAAGAGGTTTTGTTTGCAACTTTTCCAACAAATTAAAACTCATTCAAAATAAATTTGGGAGAATATTTCAAATAATAACTTTATTAAATTCCTATAATTTATTTGCTTTTGTAAAACGTTTGTCTAGATCAAATATCATTCAACCGTTTCTAAATTACATTAAAAAAATATCTTCTTACAAATAAAGTTTAGTAGATCAATAAAATTTTTTTGAAAATTAAGCTAAAGTTTGATCAATTTACTGGTCCCACTTTTCTTGGATTTTATCGTCAAATATTTGTTAGGTCTGATCATATCTTAAGTCATATCTATGTATTTTGTTGGTTCCTTACTTTTGCAAATTGTTTTGTTTTTATTCAAATTAACGTTTTATTACAAAAACTTATTTGATTTTTGTGTTTTTATGTATTCGAATTAAAACCGTTTAACCGGTTTTTTAAAAAATGCCTAACCGAAAACCGGGTTTTTTAAAATAGCAACTATTCGTAATATTCGAAAACCGGTTATTGAAAAAAGTCGAATAATCGATCTCCCTAACCTATATATACCTTATAACACTGTGCACTATCATTACCTTTACAAGGTATTTTCTAAACAATATTTGACATCTCCATCTTCTTTATTTTGTCTTTCATTTTAGCAAATAGTTTACCTACTGTGTTAAGAGATTTATGAGCTCTTTTGTATATTTTGCTATCATATATATTTGATTTTTCTAATCTCTCTGAAAATTTTGGTATATACCGATTTATAAATGCTCTGCTCTGTAAAACTATTTCGGTTATTTATTCTACAATTATAATTTTTTATTACTAAATCTGTTATTAATTGTTTAGGAAATCTATTATCAGCTAAAATATATGAAATCTTTCTTTTATTATCTCTATGAAATTCTGAAACACTTATTTTTAGAACTCTTTTTATAAAATTTTTAGCTGTAGCAATAATTATTCTCTTCGGATGCTTCGAGA
Source organism: Pollenia amentaria (assembly GCA_943735925.1). Taxonomy (NCBI): domain Eukaryota; kingdom Metazoa; phylum Arthropoda; class Insecta; order Diptera; family Polleniidae; genus Pollenia; species Pollenia amentaria. The sequence goes on along the minus strand of OX031009.1, from coordinate 211,155,354 downwards.
AATAATTAATAATTCTACACAGTAGGTAAACTATTTTCCAAAAAAGATTTTTCAGAAGACGCGATAATGACGACTGGTGGAGACCGACCCACATGTGTTTGTTTGCCAGTCGTCTTAAATATATATTTAATTTTATTAGTTTTTTTTTGTTTTCGAAATTTTCAAAAATAAAATATGTCGTTAATTTTTCTTAAAATTGTGCAAAATATTGAGAACATTTATATTAAGAGTAAAAATTATTGTAAAATATTATTAATAAATTGAATGCTAATTTAGTAGCAAATTTTAAATGTGTTTTAAAACAAGTTCTTAGTTTAAATTATAAAGGGATTTTTTTTAAAGGCCCGATAGAACTCAAAATTTTATAAAACAGGACAAAAATTAAATAAAAAAAAAAAATTTAACACATAGGAAGTGGGAATTATTTTTTTTTTTATAAACTATTTTATTTTGTTTTAAATTTTTTTCAAAAGTGCTTCTATGAGTCAAATTTCAATTTATAAAGCTTTCTTGCAGTAGTCCTATTCCCTTACATAGGACCATACTGTTGAAACCACATTTCGCCCGGATCAATGTCATCCATATTTTTAAACAAAAAATCATTGATCATGGTGCGGTAAAGATCTCCACTGGCCGTAACGCAAGCCTAGGTTTCATTTTTGAAAAAAAAAAGATCCAACGATCCCACCAGTTTGTAAGCGCCACACCAAGCGGTGCATATTTCTAGGTGTAATGAAGTCTGTAGAGTCTCTTGTGAATTAGTCTCATATTATAAGCGGCAATTTGGCTTATTAACAAACCCGTTAAGCTCAACACAATTTTGCGATAAAAGATCGTCTATAAATTTCTCGAATCGATGACGTATTACTGAAGTAAATTTGTATAATTTGGTAGTGTTGTTAAAGCGTAAATCTATTCATTATAAGGCGTGTTCACTTACTTTACAAGCAGAATTTTGCAACGAGAGAGTAAATTTTAAATTTACAAAATTGTTCTCACAATTACTCAAAATAATGAAAAATTTAATGACCGCTTTGCCAGCAAAAACTTGCAAGTTAAGCATATCGACTCTATTCAGCTGTAAGATACAAGATTATTTCCTAATAAATTCAATTGCTTTGAACAATTCGCCCAAGAATATTGTTCTTAAAATTTAGAAAAATAAACATTTATGTTATTGAAAAACTTTTAATATAAAAATTATGAAAACTACATTTTTTTGTGAACAAAAACATAAAACAGGTGGTTGAATAATTCTTGGGAGTAAAAATTTTATTATCAGAAATTTTCAACAACATTTTTGTCTTTAAAATTTGTGTTCTTTTTTCACTCTCTCATTGCAAGTTTTTCGAGTATGGAACACTGGTAAAGCGCGTATGACACTACATTTTTTATTCAGTAAATTGATATAAAATTGATAGAAAAAAACAGCAAATGTTGGAAAAAGCAAACTATAAAAAATCGAACAGAATTTTTTTTCAGTTTTTCTTTTGTTCATTTTATTAGAAAGATAATCGCTGAATTTGCCCATTAACCGCTTATTCAGCAACACTTAATATTTCAAGCTTGAAATGTAAATTTTAAGTTGAACAATTTTACATTGTTTTTGACATAACTTAATTTTTTATCGATAACTTTAGTATAATTTTTGACAGTTTGCTATTTCTCTTAATACAGCTGAACTCTTTGCACTTGGTAAATTTTTCTATTACATTATATTTGCACTGTACACCAAAACTGGAACAATGCATTAAAAATTAAATGTCATATGGCCTTAACCAAGGCGAATGCATTTTTCAGGTGGCGTTGAAAGCACAGATGTGCTACTTTTTTTTTCTTACTTAGAGAGAGAAATGCCAAAAGTTGCTTGTGTTTTTGACATATCGATCAACAAAAGCAAGGCGATTTCATTTATTTTTTTCTTACTTAGAGAAAGAAATGTCAAAAGTTGCTTGTGTTTTTGACATATCGATCAACGAAAGCAACAAAAAAATTCATTGTTGTGTTTTTGGTGTTGTTACCTGTTGTAGTATCGACACCACCGTATACATGAATTCGCCTTGGCCTTAACAATCATTGAAAAAAGCAATAATTTTCTGTTAATAAAGAAACGAGTATACTGATCGTAAAGACCGTGTCAGATACAACTTTGTCGCTTTGCGTGACGTTTCTACCTTTGGCAGAAAAACGCAAAGCAAAAGGTGTATGACACAATGAAAACTTCGACAACACTCACCCGTTGTTTGTTTACTTATAAAAGCGGTTGGTAATTTGTACATTTAATTATTTGTTATAAAAATAAAAGTTAAAAATTTAATTGGACGGTTTTTTGGAATTGAATTTGGCAAAAAAAATTTAAAAAAAAGAAAATTATACTAGCAAATTGTCAAAGCGCGCAAAAAGATGAGAGTTGGCTAACTTTTTGCTTCGCTCCGCTTTGAAAGTACTTTATGTGACATGTTTCGTATAAGTATGTATATTTTATCTTAGATGTCAAAGCGAATCGGTAACGCAACGCGAAGCAAAAGTTTTATCTGACATGGCCTTAAATGTCAAAAAGTGAGCTTAGTATGACAGTTCGTTTGACAGCGAACCCTTTCGTAAGTTCTATCGGGCTCAAAAAAAAACAACCTTTATTAAGCGTACTGAAAAACGAACGGGGTGTTTTAAATGTTAAACTTAAATAGTGTGTGCTTTGAAATTGCTTATTAATTAAATTAATCATCTTAAAATTTTTATATTCTGTCATCGAAAAAAGATTTGAATAGCTTTTTTTACAGAATTTCGTTTTATACAGGCTTCTTCAACCATAACTTTGTTTATAATAAAAAGTGAATATCATAAAAATTTTTATTTAATTGGAAAGAGTAAATTTTGGCAATTAAAAATTAAATCAGACAAATGTCTGCCAAGATCACTCTACAGATATTGTCATAATGGCAGACCTATTTCGTTAATAAAACTACGTATTTTTAAGATTTTAACTTCAAGTGATTCGATTCGCCTTGTAAAAAATTATATCTTTACCAAATACAACAAAAATGGCGATGGAAACGTGCGATATGGACGTATGGCTTGCAATAAGCTCATTGTTGCGATGCATGTGTGACACGTGGAAATGTTCTGTTAAAGCCAAATGTCAGTGATATCTATATCATAAAAAATAGGCCATGGGGTCCTTGTGGATATCTCCAATTGTTGAGAACGTCTAAAAATTAACAAGCACGGATCTTCTTAAACCCTGCGTTGTTTTCCATTAAACGATTGGACCGAATACGCGTTATATTGTTATATTATCAGAAAGACGATTATCGGACACGTTCGCATTACATTAATGATTTTGACTTCAACTCGCAGGAGCGGTAGACTGTAAAACGAAATTGCAAGACTGTTAGCAGGTTCAAATCGTAGAAGTATACGGAAATGATCTGACTTATTTAGAATTCACAAAACTTTTGAGAAATTAATTTATGATAAAAACATTAAATTAATTATGTTGTTGTATACCCTCTACAATTAGTTGTGAAGAGGGTATACCAAGTTTGTCATTCCGAATGAAACTTTCTAATATCCATCCCAGAGTATATATATTCTGGGTCCTTGAGCAGTTCTTAGTAGTTCTTCTATCAGTCTGCTGAAAATACTCTCATTTTTGAACAACTAAAAAGAAAACAACAATATTTGTGTTAAATTGTTTTTAGTTCTCCTAAGCAGTTTGGGATTGAAATTCAGAAAAATCGGCTCAGTAGGAAAAGAGTTTAGAATCAACATGGAACAAAAAAATAATAATTTAACATAGGCTCCATATAAAGACCACCCTCGGAAAACCGTTTAGTACGCGTAAAACCGTAACGAATAATGATGTTATATTGAAATTCGGTCTGTAACAGTTTTATAAGACTAGAAATCACAGTGTCAACTTTCGTGAAGATCGGTTCATATTTTACCATATGTCCCATATAAAGCCCCCTACCGAAAAACAATTTAGTATGCGTAAAATCGCAGCGAATAATGCTATTATAATAAAATTTGACCAGAAGTAGATTTATAAAACTAGAAATCACATTGTCAAATTTCATGAAGATAGGTCCATAATTTACCATAGCCTCCATATAAAGCCCACACTTTAGTACGCCTTAAACCGTAACGAATAATGTTATGTTGATAAATTTTGGTCTGTCAACGTTTTATAAGACTAGAAATCACATTGTCGACTTTTGTAACCATCGTTACATAATTTACCATAGATCCCATATAAAGCCCACTTCGGAAATATTCTAAATGTAGGTGGAGGGTCAAGGCGAATTCAACTACAGGTGGTGTCAGAACTACAACAATCCAAAAACAACAGAAACAACATAGGGTTTTTTGCATTGCATTGTTAGTATTTACGGTCCAAAATGTCAACCATTCCTAACAAAACACTAACAAATCAAAACAAAGTGGCTCGAACTGTCAAAATCAGATGGCGTTTCGACACCACCTGTAGTTGTATTTGCCTTGGTGGAGGGTATAAAAGATTCTGCACAATCGAGTGTGCTATCTTTCTTACTTGTTTTATTTTAATTTCTTGTTAGGTCCTTATAATTTTTATTAAAAAAATTTAAAAATTTTTGTGTTGCTTTAAATCCTTTGTATTCTAACGATCTATCGCTATGTTCAAAAAACAAACACGCTATGAAAGTTTTATTTCAGAAAGTCTGGGTTTATGTGTGAAGAGGAGAAGAGAACAATTTCAGTGTTTTCATTCAAAAATTGGGATTATTAGCACATCATTAATAATTGAATTAATTAATAAAATATTTCATTCCCGAAAATAATTTTTGATAATAAATTTGAATGTGCCCGACAAATAAAAAACTGAAATGGCAAGCTGCTTTATTTAAGCAACTTGTTTTTTTAATTTAGTTTTTTCTTTCTATCCTCTTACAACTACAATTCGTGTTGGAAAAAACCCAGCCAATTGTAGGGGAATGTAAGAAAGAAAAATTGACGGTTTATTGTTGTGTCTTTGTTGAAGCTTTGATATTGTTACATGTAAGACCTGAGTGTTTTAAAATTCTTATTCACTTTATGGTCTTACTTGTATAATATTTTTAGCTTTTCTAAAGTATTTGGAAAAAGTTTCCTGACGAGCTGGCCTAAGCAACCTGTGAAATGCGCATAGAAACTAGCTTTCCCACAACAATAAATTTCAGTGTTTACATTCAAAAATTGGGATTATTAGCACATCATTAATAAATGAATTAATTAAGAATAAATATTTCATTCCCGAAAATTATTTTTGATAACATACACAGTTACGTTGACAAAAAATATCCGAAATTTAACGAAATGTACCTTTTACAAATCTACACGTTTCTTTGTAAATTTTTCATATTTTCCTCTGGTAAAACTTCTACCACTAATTTCTAAACAAGTTGAATGTTAAAACTTTCATGTTATTTCAATATAACCCTGTTGGAAAAAAACGTTTGTGTTGAAAACCCCGTTAAATCTCAAAACAATGATTATTAATCATGTTTAAACAATTAAATTATATATTTATTAACTGTATAAATGTCATGTGCACAACAAACATTTTTTAAATTGCTAAACAAAACATAATTTTATTTATTTGTTGGTGTTTTGTGTTTGTTTATCAAGCCACATTGCAATAAAAAAAACTTTATTCAATAATTTATTAAGAAAAATCTGTAATAACAATATAAACAATTTAAAAAAAAAAACAACAAAAAATCACGTACAATTTGCATCACTTACATTTCAACACGTTTAAATAAACAAAACACATAGTTGCATTGTTTCGGCACTTTGTACATGTTTATGGTTAAAATTCAGTAGTAAAACTTTATACAAACTTTGTATTGGTACGTTTTGGAAGTCAGCTTATGTTTTCATATTTGCAAATATATACACAAACATAATAATTTTTATTTTCAATTAAGTCAAATTAATTGGAACAAATAAAAAAATTGTTTGAAACAGCTTTACTGGATTTAATTGAAAAAATGTTGGTGAACATTTTTTCTATGTAATTAATATTTTAATAAAAAATTTATTTCAAAACAACTAAAATATTAATCAAAATTATATTAAAAATTTTCTTTCAGCTAAAAAAATAATTGATTCAATTAACACATTAATTAAATTGAAATACTTTTTGAACAATTTTGTTAATTGATAAAAAACGACTGATAATTTTTTCTGTGTTATTTTAAACTCGTTAAGCCGAAAGTCCGTTAAATCAAAAATTCCTGTTATTCGTAGAAAATGCCTGATCCTTGCGATTACGAATAATCGGGATTCTACTGTATTTTAAGAATAAATATTTTACCTCTAATGAAAAGCTAATTTTTGCTTCGTTGCACTCTTAACAAAATTTTTAACTTTTTTGTAAATTTGTTGTATATTTTTATACCCTACACCACCACTAGTGGTGAATGAGGGTGTACTATGTTTGTCATTCCGTGGAAAACTTTTGTATTATACGTCTATAACCCCATAAAGTATATATATACTGGCTCCTTGAGTAATTCTAAGTCGATTTAGCCATGTCCGTCTGTCCATCTGTCCGTCTATTAAAAACACGCTCACTTTCGAAAAACGCAAAAGAAAAGAACAAACTTGGTCTCAAATTGCTTGTAGTTATCCTAAGCAGTTCGGGATTGAACTCCAGCAACATCGGTTAAGTAGGATCAGAACTATGAATCAAAATGTGGAACTACCACCCTAAAAAAACTGATAATTTTGATACAAAAACTAACATAAATGTGGAATAATGCACGGAATGATATAAAATTTTGCACGAATTTACTTTATACAACTGTAAATCATAATGTGAAATTTGAAGGTCGGTCCACAATTGACCATAGGCCCCATATAAACCCCTTCTCCCGGAAAACAGTTTAGTACGCCTAAACCGTAATAAATAACGCTATCCTCCTAAAATTTGGTACGTCACATTTTTATAGGACCAGAAATCACACTGTAAATTGTTTTGAAGATCGGTCCATAATTAACACTAGGCCCCATATAAACCCTTCTCCCGGAAAAAAGTTTATTGCGCCTAAAACCAAATAAAGCCCACTTTGGGAAAATAATTAAATTCGCCTTAAACCATCACAGATATTGCGATAAAATTTCATCCAATTAGATTCATATGGCCAGAAAAAACATCATACAAATTTGTGAAATTCACTGTTAACGCTAAAACTAATAACACTGCTGTATTGAAATTTATTCCAATTAATTTTTTGTAATACCAGAAATCAGTCTTCAGAATTTTGGGATGATTGGTCCATAATTTACCATAATTCCAATACAAATAACCCTCCTACAAATAATTCTAGTTCGGCTAAAACTTTTACGAATCATGATATTTTACTCAAGCCAGTTCAAAGTTTTAACAAGAAACGCATTAAACTTTCTTATTGTCGGTCAATAATTTAATTCAGGTCTAAACCGCCACCATTTTTAAGGCTGACGTTCGGTTTTTTGAAACTTAGTTAATAATAATATAAAGTGTGATCCAATTCGAGGTTCCCTACTTTAAAAAAAAAAAAAAAAACACAGAAAATTCAAATTTAATGGGGAATGTTTATTATCTATCATTTGAAAGAACATTCTTTGGCATTTATTTCTGAAGATTATGTCTATAAAATGTTGGCCGTTGCTACGTCGCAGATGGTCCATCCGTTGAGTCCAATTTTCGATGACTCGTTCGAGCATCTCGACTGATAACTGGCGAATGACACGCGTAATGTATTCCTGGCCTGAATCGAAGCGGGCTTGTCCGCATAAACTTTAGACTTTACACATCCCCACAGGAAAAAGTTTAACGGTGTGATATCACACGATCTTGGGGGCCAATCGACCGGCCCAAAACGTGAAATTATGTGCTCACCGAAGTGTTCTCTCAATAAATCCATTGATTGATGCGATGTGTGGGAAGTGGCGCTGTCTTGCTGAAACCAAATGTCGCCGAGATCACGAGCTTCTAATTCAGGCATCAAATAGTCGGTTATTATGGCACGATAACGGTCGCCATTGACGGTTACGTTTGCACCGGCATCCTTTTTAAAGAAATATGGACCGATGATTCCACCGGCCCACAAATCAATCACAGTTCTTGAATCTCTTCAGGTTGCTCTTCATCCCAAATGCGGCAATTTTGTTTGTTTACATACCTATTGAGCCAGAAATGGGCCTCATCGCTGAACAAAATTTGCCTCGAAAACGTCGGATCTTCTTGGAACTTTTCAAGAGCCCATAGAGCGAAGCGATGTCGTCTGGGAAGGTCGAGCAGCTTCACTTATTGCACAAGCTGTATTTTGTACGCTTTCAATTTAAGATCTCGACGTAAAATACACCAAGTCGTTCCATACGTCAGTCCAAGGTGCTGCGAACGGCGCCGAATCGGCTCTCCACGGTCTTCCTGTACACTCTCAGCTACGGCCGCTATATTTTCTTCACAGCGTGCTGGACGTGGTCTATTCTGTCGAATATTATCCAATAATGAATGCTGGGTCTCAAAATGGGTGATGGTGTTGCGAATAGTACGCTCAGTAGGCCGATTATGTTGACCATAAGTTGAGCGAAGTGCACGAAACACATTCCTCACAGAACGTGAGAAAGTCTTTCTATTATGAAATCCCAAGCAATACTAAACAAAAATAACATGACCGCATGACACGACTCACACGTGATCTGTCAAAAAAAGGCTGTTGAAAAAAGTATCACTACTTGAATCACCTATTATATGTATTTGCAATATAGAGCCCACTCCTGCCGGTGGAGGGTATCAAAGATTCGGCACAGCCGAATATAGCACTCTAACTTGATTTAAGTAAAATTTATTAATTTATATGGTTATAAAATATATATCGCACTGGTTCCTCTAAAGAGAGTCAACTCAAAATTTTTCAATTTTCACTTTATGCAAAAAATCGATGTACAGTGGTCATATCTACCCACTGTAAGAATCTTATATCATTTTCTCTAGTATTTTGTCAAAAAAATGCAATTGTATCCCCCTTTGTGATATAAGAGTACACATTATTTTTTGTCTCTATTGAAAATTTATAAATTTTGAGTTATTCCCCTTTAGAGGAACCAGTGCGATATGTAAGTTAAATTTTACCCTCATATTCATAAAAAATATTTTAGGCTTATAGCAGGTTTATGAAACGAATTTTCTTTGAAAATTTTTTATGAATATTAGCCCCCATATTTATTTATATATCTTTATTTTAACTTAAAAAAAAGCTGGACACAAAAAAAATGTAAATGTTAAAGTTTGAACTTGGATTTCGGCAATAAACTTTTACATGTACAGAATCTTGCATAAAAATATCTTTCATACACTTTTATATTCTTTAGAAATTTTTTAAAAATAATCTTATAAAATTTCCAAGTAAATCGCCTTTTTTTTATCATTCTTATTAAAAGAGAATAAACGATGCAATCTTAAAATTTTTTTTGTACAAATGTTTATGTAAAAATCATGTAATCGTAATTATAACTGTGTCACAAATTTTCAACAAAGTCGTGACCAAACGAATCTTTATGTAAAATTGTCTGCTAAATCCGAATGTGAAGTCAGAATTTTAATTTCATTAAATTTCGATTCCCACAATATGGCCTATAGTTTTTTTTTTTTTTTTATTTTGATTATTAATAACTTTATTAGTTTGTCAAATTATTAACGTCAACGAAAACAACAAATTTACTAAAACAGTTACTTCCTGACTTGGAGACTCCCCTGAAATAAAAAACTGAAGCACTAAATATTTTAATCAAAATATTCCAACGAAAAATTATTTTTTTAGATGTTTAAAAAAAACTTTTCTTCAAAAAAAAAAAAAAACAAATTTGACGTCAATTAAAACTCGATTGGATTCAATGAAAATTATAACCCAATTTTGAATTCATTTGTCGTTTAAAAATAAAACAAATTATTTTTGAAGAAAGAAAAAATCTTGTTTTCAAGCACGTGATAACATTTAAATGATTAAAAATGTTTAAGAGCCTCAAGCACTTACACAGAAACTTATTTCATAATAAATATTTTATAATCTTATTTAAAATACAATTTAAATAAAATTTAAATTTGATTTTTAGATTTTGCATAATCAATAAAGAAATTAAAACAAGAATTTAAACTGTGTTAATAACCCATCATTCTTTAGTGTTTTTTTTTTTTGTTTGTTAATTTATTCGAACTCGTCTTTTATCATTAAGATAAATTAACATTATTGATATGTTTATAATTTTATTGGTGATATTAAAAATTTAAACTATTTTTCATTTCCTAAAACGACATCGTCTGAATACGCAAATATAAAATTTTAAATTTAAAAAGTCGGTGAAGATTTATACGCCGATTTAAATATGTAATGACGTTAAAAGTTACATGATTTAAAACCATTAATCGAAACATTTTATTACCAGTACCCGTGTAATTCAAATACGTTTTCAATAAATCTTTCGTAAATACAATAAAAAGAATTCTTATATTTTTTATTGGTTTGACGCTACCGTTGAATTAGAAAGAGTGTACCAATCAGTGTTGCCAGAAAATGTTTGGCTGTCTTAAAATTTAATACATCAAACACATTGCATTAGTTTGAATTTAATACATTTCAATTTTAAAAATGAATTTTTTTGCGTATAACATATTGATATTTTGCGATAAAAATTGATTTTTGGAGACAAATATAACAGCAGATTTTTATCATGTTCGTTCTATACTATTTTGGTGCCTCATTTAATTGGCAATCAAGCCAATTTCGGTTACCCCGTTCTGAATTAAGGCCTAGGCCAGTGAGAGCGTTCTGCATCGTTCAAAGTAAGTGGTAGTCGGAGTGGGAAAGGCTTGGACTAGAAAACTTGCCATTGAGGATAAACTTGCCAATTTTCCCTAAATACTTTGTATAATAAAATAAGAAAAAAAAGGTTTAATATGCTGCCAAATTGTTTAGGTTATTAATATGACTGCGATTTCTATGCAAATGCATGTTTTTTGTCGATGGTCTAAAAACCATGTCGACCAATTATCTTTTCGAATCATTAAATTTGCGTTAAAATGGCATCGATTAGTTTTTGAATATTTTGGTTTTCAATTTTTTTTTTTTTTATCATATTTTGACATTTTGAGAGATTTTTTTTTAATTTCCATACCAAAGCGTGATCCATTTCGAGGTTCCCTACCTTTTTAAAACAAAAAAAAAACACAGAAAATTAAAATTTAATGGGGAATGTTTATTATTATCATTTTTCTGGATGAAGCAGTTCTTGAATCTATTCAGGTTGCTCTTCGTCCCAAATGCGGCAATTTTGTTTGTTTACATACCCATTGAGCCAGAAATGGGCCTCATCGCTGAACAAAATTTGCCTCGAAAACGTCGGATCTTCTTGGAACTTTTCAAGAGCCCATAGAGCGAAGCGATGTCGCTTGGGAAGGTCGAGCGGCTTCAGTTGTTGCACAAGCTGTATTTTGTACGCTTTCAATTTAAGATCTCGACGTAAAATGCGCCAAGTCGTTCCATACGTCAGACCGAGTTGCTTCGAACGGCGCCGAATCGACTCTACACGGTCTTCGTGTACACTCTCAGCTACGGCCGCTATATTTTCTTCACAGCTTGCTGGACGTGGTCTATTCGGTCGAATATTATCCAATAATGAATGCTGGGTCTCAAAATGGGTGATGGTGTTGCGAATAGTACGCTCAGTAGGCCGATTATGTTGACCATAAGTTGAGCGAAGTGCACGAAACACATTCCTCACAGAACGTGAGAAAGTCTTTCTATTATGAAATCCCAAGCAATATTAAACAAAAATAACATGACCGCATCACACGACTCACACGTGATCTGTCAAAAAAAGGTTATTGAAAAAAGTATCTCTACTTGAATCACCCATTATAAAAAAAATTTTATAAAACAAAATTCTTCAAAAAAAAAAATGTTATCTATAAATAAATTCTTTGATGCTCTGCTCAAAATACGAGATTTTTCAAGATTTCGACAAAATAATCTTCTATTTTTAACCGAAGCTGCACATTCTGCTTAAGTTTAAGAATTTTTGAAACAATTTACATTGTTGCCGGCTGTAATGTATAAACTTTTTTTTATAAGAAGTACGAGTGTTATATATAATTTGCAATTTCTTTAAGCATAATTATATTTTTAAAGTAAAGCTAAAAATCGAGGTTTTTTGTCGATTTTCGGTTTCGGTTCTTAGGCATTAAAAACCGCGGTTTCGATTTCGGTTAAAACCGAATAGCAATCCCCAGGATATACATATGCTACCTGATCTAAATGTTTATATTCGTTTGTACAAAGAAACGATTGTGGGTAAAGTTTTCAATTTATTTTGTGAATATGTTGCATGAGAAAAAGGTAAATATGTTGCACATTTTATCCACACCTTATTTAACGTGTTTAAACTGCCCTTTTATACAACTGAGCTGCAAACTTACTACTTTGTTTGCGCAAGCCAGGTTTAATTTTATTTGTCAAGATACATACTGCTCATAATTGCGAGAAAATGTTGCTTTAAAATACAAAAATAATTAAATTTTAAGATGGAAATACGAGTAAATATAAATAAGGAGCGAAACTGATCGCACATTCCGTAAGGGATCAAATGTTTTTTTATTTTGTTTTTTTGAATAAATTTGAAAGAATTTTTGTTAACTTTTGACATTAGGTTAAGCTAGGCTATGCATATTATGGTTAGGCCTTAAGAGTTCTATCGGGTGTTTTTTTTTAGCACATTTCTGTTCTGGCAAGTCATCATAAATGGTTTAACGCTAGAACAAACCTTCCAAATTGTGGGCAAAAAAAAATCTGTTCGCGAAGGTTATAGAGTACTTCGTTCATTTTACGGTCAATAAAATCGGCCAAGTGAGCAAGCAATTCATCTTTTTCGCACTAGTTTCGCTCTCTCGATGCAAACCTATCAACAAGACCAAGAAATGTCTGACCGAATCAGAGTGTCCAGGTTAGGGGATTTCCCCCCGGATTTAGGGGATTTCCCCCTAGATTTAGGGGTTTTATTTCACTTAGGTGAAAATTTAGGGGGTACAAATTCTTAGGTAGAAAATTTGGGAGACAAAAATTAATATTTAGGGGGGTTTCAATATTTGCTTGTCTGAACATAACAACTATATAATACTATGTATGTCACAACTTTAATGTAACACCTGAAATGGAAACAAATCTGGTCATCTGGCAACACTAGGATCTCTGCAACTTTATGTCTGGTGTTTGTTTGGTAAAGTACTCTGGTGACGTGTGGTCAAAAACCAGTACTTAATTTCCAGTATTTGAAGTTTTTCATACGAATGATTCATTTTTTTTGGTTTTGGTTTTGCAGTCATTGAAAAAATACAACAAAACTACTGAAAAGGGGATTTTTAAATGATTTCTTTGGTGTTTTATGTTTTTAAGTGATATGTATCAATTTAATTCTTAATAATTTAATCATATGATTTTAAGTCATTTAATATAATTGAATTAATGTCAACACGAGTGCTTAAATAATTAAGGTTGCTTATAATTGTGTTGAGATATTACAAATATTAAAAATTGTACGTAAGTTGGAAATTCTGTTGAAATATGTGTAATATTATTACGTATTTTTTTTTTTTTTTTTGTAAAAAAACCGTTGTAATTATAATTTAATCCGTTTACTTTTTAAAAAACAATAAATGTATCACTGCGGTATTTAAAAAGAAATATTGAGATTTTGGGAAACAATTCTAACTTTTTAGTAAGAACTACTTTTAAGGAGTGTCATTGTTGCTTTTTAAATGAGGTTTCTAGATAATTAAAAAAAATACAGTAATATTATTTTAAGAAAAACAGAGAACTAAATGTAAGAAATTTTTTTTTTTATTTTAGTTGACGACACTTATAATGTTTTCACAGCTTAAGTTAAAACTGGGTTTTAACATTAAAACTATTAACAGCTGATTTTGCGTTCACATTGCAAGTTAAATTAAATCAGGTTTTAAATACCAGTTTGTCTAAAAATCTTGTGGAAAATAAAATAAATGTTTCGTAGAAATAAGGGAATTTCGTCACAAAAAATCAATATGGCGTAACAGCACTTTTTATTTTTCCAACAGGAGAAGCAAAGAACTCTACAACATCAATAACAACAAGGTGTACTTGGCGCTTTGATTTCTTTAATAAAGTCGAAATTTTTTAATGCACACAGAAAAAAATTAAAAATTGTCTCTAATCACCAAATTTATACCAAATTAATAATATCAGGAAAGAAGTTGTTGATTTTGCACCTATTACCAAAATAATTATATGGATTACTAAAAATTGTAAACTTGTGAATATTTTTTTTCAATAAATGATATTTTTAATATTAATTCAAAAAATTATCAAAAACTTTGCCACTTCAAATAATGTGTTAATTTATTTACTGCCAGGCCCACAATGTCGACAAGAACATTTCTTTCGCATATTAATATTGAAAACAACAATAAAAAACTAAAATTTGTTTTTGTTTTCAATATAAATATGCGAAAGAAATGTTCTTGTCGACATTGTGGGTCAGGCAGTTAATTAGATATGCATTGACAATTCTCAACAACAATTCTACAAGTTTAAATTCTTTTCTTTTAAACGAAAAAATACAATTAAGATGTTTTGTTATTTAATTAATATTAAAATTAAAAATTTATTTCAAAACAACTTAAATTTTTAATTAAAACAAAATTATATTAATTCTTTCAACTAAATAAATAATTGATTTAATTATCACATTAATTAAATTTTAATACTTTTTAAAACGTTTTTTTAATAAAAAAACTTTTTTCTATGAAATTACATGCTTGACATGTTATTTAAACTAACAAGCCTTGTTGAGAATTTACAAGATATCCAATATTGCAGTTATTAAAGATATTTATTTATACATTAGAACGTATAAATATATACGTGCAAATGTATACTATTTCCTGTGAATATCAGATGACATAAGTCCGCGAAATAATTGTATAAAAAATATGCGAATTTAAAAGTTTTAAGTAATAATTTATGAATAAAACGATTCAATTTCCAAACGGTTCGATTGTTGATATTTTTCTCTACTATAAGTGAAAAATCCGTAAGTAGCGAAAATATCAACACATAACAAATTCGAATTTTTCTATTTATTTTGCCTTGTTTTGTGTTTTCTTCCATAATCTGTTGATATATTTCGTTTTGGAATGCAAGAAGTGAAAATAGTACAAATATAAGTGACAAAGTAAAAGAATTTTCCACATAATTAAAAAATGTACAGTTTTAAGCCAAAAATTTTCAAATCTGCATTTTAAAAATTTCAGGGCTTAAAATCTGCAACATGCAGATAAATTTGCCTTTCTGGCATCACTGCTCATAACATCATCATCTGCTCCACCGTCTGTGCTTTTTATGCTCTCAAGGTAGCTAAACTCAACCCTTAAACATAATGGGAGTATTATTATCCATTGGTAATTGGCTTCGTCTTGTGAATTTAAGATTATTTTTGTCTACTGTATGCGACATTAAGCATAAATCATTAGCATAGTCCAATTCGTGAAGGCGCTGGTTCAGGTGCCATTGAATACCATCTGGAGCTTCCATTTTCGTTTTTGTCATTATTAAATTCAAGACGTGTTAGAACAGCAGCTTTACCCAACAATTTATGTAGAAGGCTCTACTGTCAATCCCCTTGAAACGATAGAAATATGCCATTTCGAAAATGAACCCAAAAACTTACTCAAACTTGTAAATTTTTTCGTTAATAAAAAACACAATAAGAATGCTGTATTCATTCGGCTGTTCCCAACTCTTGTACCCTCCACCAAGAAATAAAATTGGAATGTGGTATATACGACAAATCAATTTTCAAAAAATCTGGCATCACAAATTTAAACTTTGAAACCTTATTATCGGAATCGAGGAAAACATATTTGTTTATTGATAGAAAGTATAATTTGATAGTTTTTTGGCCTTTAAAATACAGAAAACTCCCATTCCGTTCATGAAAATAAAAATGGTTTCATTCCGCAAAGTTTTTTCGTAATTTTCTGAAGCACAAAAATATGGAATGAATTCCGTTTCCGAACGGAATTGTACTCTGTGACATGGCTGTATAATTCATTACGGTTATGGGCATACTAAAAAGCTTTCCGGTAGTGTGGCATCGTAAATTGTTCATCAATCCACACATACACAGAAAAAATTATCAGTAGCTTTCTATCTATTCAAAAAATGGCTTAACAAGTATTTTCATTTAATTTATGTGATAATTGAATCAATTATTTTGTTTAATGGAAAGAAAATTAAAAATTTAATTTTTATTTAATTTACATTTTAGTTGTTTTGAAATTAATTTGTAATTAAAATATTAATTAAATAACAAAAAATCTTAATTGTTTTTTTTTCCTTTAAAATAAAATAATTTAAACTTGAAGAATTTTTGCTGGGAATTGTCAAAACCTGAGCTATATTTAATGAAATCAATTAACACATTGTTTGATATTTTTTGGATATTTTTTTTAGTTAAAATTAAAAATATCATTTGTTGAAAAAAAAATATATTCAAAGTGATCAATTTTTAGTAATCAATATAATCATTTTGGTAAAAGATGAAAAATCAACAAATTGTTTGCTTGATTCTATGAGTTTGGTATGAATTTGATGATTAGAGACCATTTTTAATTGTTTTCTGTGTAAGAAATTCAACACAATTGATTTCTTAAGGATTTTAGGTGCATAAAAGTGATTTTCGGAAGTGGGATTTATTTAACACATATGGTAAATTATGGAACGGTCATCATGAAAGTTGGTATTATAATTTCTAGGCCTAAAACTTCATTTTTGCCAAAGTTCATAACAACAGCTAAACTTCATGATTTTAGTTTTCGATTTATTTATTATTAAGCGTATGGGTTTAAAATACAGAGAGAAATTGAATTGGTTAAATTGAAAATAAATATAGCTGCCTATTATGAACTTAATTCGATTTTCGACAGCAGTCGAATAGTTAATCGAACGAACTTTCATTTGGTATTATGGCACATATTCGATTTTTGTATTGTGTGTTCAACCGTTTGCATAGAATGGCCGCATGGACATCTGGCGTTATTAGCATGTGTTCACTTGGTTAGGGAATCCATAGTTCTGGCAGTGGGTGTGCTTAAGTGTTTACATTACACCAGGGTTTGCTTGGATGATCAAAGTCGGTGGTCCTATCTGGGTTCATTATGGGACTGCTTCGTCCCGAGTCGTTCCAATGCAATATCCATGCAGAGTGTAAACCAAAATTATCATCGCGTAGTTTTTTAGCCAAGAGCAAGGGTGGGTTTCGAGATATTAATCTTGCATCGTATTGAATGAAAAGGTCAGGGTTGAGTGGAATGTTCGAGTTGGTGCTGATCTTATGTTAGGGGGGTAGAGGTTTGCTAATATTGTCAGCCATTCGACAGGTGCAGCTTTTAATGTACCAGATATTCGCATCGTGGCGTTTAACTGCGTTTCGATTTTTTTCACGTATTGGAGCGCCGTAGTCGGCAATCGAGTAGACTAACGCTATTGCAAAAGTTCGTAGGCAGTTTACGGAAGCAGCCCATCTTGTTCCTGCGTGTTTCAGTGTAATGTTTTCCTCGACTCGCGGTTTTATCTAGGTGACTTCTATACTAAAACGTTCTGTCTACGGTTATGCCAAGATATTTCGGGCTTAAAGGTTTCTGTGTTGTAGCACCTACGCTTGAGTGAAGTAAAGTCAGGACAATTGCCAAGCTCAATTTATGATTTTAGAACAACAGTGGTCGACTAGACCATGACCTCCTCTTGGGTCTGCGCTTGTGTGCTGCAATATTTAAAATAATAAACGGCCGGTTTCCCAATTTTTATTTTTTTGATAAAAAAACTGAAATTTATTGTTGAGGGAAATGTAAGAAATGTTGTTGTTTTGTTGAAGCTTTGATATTATTACAGGTAAGACCGGAGTGTTAAAAATAATAAAAGTCTTATTTGAGTAATATTTTTAGCTTTTCTTAAGCCTTTGGAAAAAGTTTGCTGCAACCAGTGAAATGCGCATACAACCAGATATCCCTCAACAATAAATTTCAGTGTTTTTATCAATAATTAAAATTGGGAACTTAGCACGTCATAGAGAAATCTTATTAATAAGAAATTTATAAGAAATTTGTTAATAAACACAATTCTCAAGCCAAAAATAAAATATTAAAATTATTAACAAAATTTATTTTTTGTTTAACCAAATTGTAATGGTCATATTATTTTTGAATTAATTAAATTACCCAAGTATGAATTAAAAATATTTATTTAAATTATTATTTTGCATCCTCTTAAATTTACTGATAACACAGCATTTGAATACTCATAAATACACATGAGATTTAAATTTTTAATTTTGTTTTTTAATTCACTAAAAACCATAAAACTTTTCTTTTGTTTCGACTTGAAACGAATCGAATGGCATGGAAAATGTATGTCAACAGATGTCAAAAACAGGACTCAACACTTGTTGTTGCCTCATTGTTGTTATTGTTTTTGTTGTCAGGGCCAATGGCAATAAACCCAAGAGATTTTGGACAATGGGTGTACATGGGCGAGTGAAAGGGGGATACAAAAGATTTTGTCTGCATTTTCAACTGACCAGATGGTTGAAGTTTAAACTCACATTAAAATCAGGGGGATTTTTTGTAAAATATAAAAACTTCATAATAATTACCTATAAAAAAATATTTATATTGGTCTTTATGAGCACTTTAAATTTAAAATACAAATTTATAGGAGTTCAGCTTAAAATTGCCCAAACCCCTTTTTTTCTTTATTTTTTGAAAACACTATTAAAATAAGGTGTATATTTTATACCCACTCCACAATAGTGGAGAGGGTATTATGTGCTTGTTGTGATGTTTGTAACACCTAAAAATATACTGACTGACTAACGATATCCTTTAGTCGATCCAACGATGTCCGTTAGTCGATCTAACGTTGTCCATCAGTTGATCTAACGATGACCGTCCGTTTGGCTGGCGTTCCATGTAAACCTTGTGGGCAAAGTACAGGTCGCAATTTTGAAGATATTGGTGCCTATTATGAACTAAGTTCGATTTTCGACAGCAGTCGAATTTGTTGATCGAACGAATTTTCATTTGGTATTATGGCACACATTCGATAAAAAAGTACTATTGTGATTTAGTTTATTCAGAGTAGTACATTTTCTATCAGCTGTCACTTTAAATAAATTTTTTTTTTTACAAATTTAAAAAATAAAACTAATATAAATCATGACTACGACGGAATTATGGTAAGGCGATTCATCTGATGAAGGTAAACGCTTACTGGAACTGGCCTGCACCTGTAGCCTTTTTCCAACAAAGGATTTTGTTCCATAAAGGAAACAAGCTTTTCCAACTGCTGCTTACTTCTGCCGACTTTAGACTTGCATAAAATAACCAAAAATAATTAAGAATGTTGAATTTGCACACCAAGACTAATAAATTAACAAAAACTTACATATTCAACAATTTTTTTTTAATTATTTACACCGTCGAAAGCAAATTTGTTTTCGTTGAAAAATTCGATGCACAACGAAATTTTCGACAGTGCTGCCTACTCATAATACCAAATTAACATTCGATAGTCGATGTTCGACAGCCAGCGAAAATCGTTTATCGAATGTAACGCATAATAGGGGCCATTAATTTATTGAGGACATTGAAACCTGTCATAATCGGTCCATACTTTTACATAGCCTCCATACACACTTCTTTCGGGAATATAATTTTTGTGTCCTTAAACCATCTTATTATGTTGGTATTAAGATTAAAAGTGGGCTAAACTTATTTTATTGCAATATAAACCCTCTTTTAAAATTGTTTGCAAATCGGTCCATATTTGACCATAACTCTTATAGAAATACTCTATTCCCGAAAATACCTTTTAATGCCATTACTTTCTAATCACAGAAGAAACTAAAAATTGTCTCTAATCACCAAATTTACACCAAATTCATAGAATCAAGCAAACAATTTGTTGAATTTGCACTTATTACCAAAATGATTATATAGATTATTGTAAAAATATAAAATTGTGAATATTTGCTTATTATTAATTTTAATTAAAAAAATGATCAAAAAACTTTGCCGTTTCAAACAATGTGTGAGTTAATTGATTTAATTAAATATAGCTCAGGTTTTGACATTTCCCAACAACAATTCTACAAGTTTTAATTATTTTGTTTTAAAGGAAAAAATTAAAATTTTTTTGTTATTTAATTAATATTTTAATTAAACATTTCTTTCAAAACAACTAAAATGTGAATTAAATTAAAAAATTTTGTTTGTTGTGCTTAATTCCCTTTTTTAATAATTGATAAAAAAATACTAAAATTTATTGTTGGAGGATAAGCTGTTCCTATGCAGATTTCACTGGTTGCTGGCCAGATCATCAGCAAACGTTCTCCTAAAGAATTTTAGAAAAGCCGAAGCTATCAGCAAACAATACTACAGAGGGAATGAGAATTACCTATGTTGAAGCGACTTCAGACTTTATTTTATTTTTTTTTCTAATTTTCTTTATTATGCTTTAATCTTTATTTATTTATTTTTTTTTTCTTCTTATTTTATTTCTTAAATCTTAAATCTTTAATTTTGTAATTTTCTTTAATTTTGAATTTTGTTTTTTGAATTTGTATTTCCTTTTCTCTAAGTGTAGAGTAATTCTCAAGGGTTCTTTTACTCTTTTACTTTGTTTTTTTTGCTATAATTGTCTCTTGAGATTGTTTTTATTTGAGTCTTATTTGGTTACTAAGAACCTACAATTGTTAAAGTAATTTGTTTGGTATTAGTATTAATTGTACAACCAAAAGAGCAAGAGGCTCAATAAAACCATTCTGTTTTTTGAAAAAACTTGAAATAAAGACCAACCGCGTTTTTATTTTTTAATACTACTCAGCGGCTAGAAAGAAAGTCTAGCCCACAACCTACAAACACTCAAATAGTCTTTTTTTGTAACGATATCAAAGCTTAAACAAAATACCAAACAATAAATCAGTGATGAGTTTGTCTTTTCTTACATTCCTCACTACAATTAAATCAAAATTTCTTTCGAATATTTATATTGGAAACTAAAAAAAAAAAAACTAAAATTTGTTTTTGTTTTCAATAAAAATATACGAAATAAATGTTCTTGTCGACATTGTAGGCACTAAACTAAAAACATAATTGATTCAATTATCACATTAATTAAATTGAAATACTTTTTAAACAATTTTGTTAATTGATAAAAAGCTACTGATAATTTTTTCTGTGATAAATGTTGGTATTTACATGCTATTTGTTGACCATAAATTGTCCAGAAAGAATCATAGGTATAAAAAGAATCATATGTTTTATAAAAATCCCATTTCTGAAATCACTTAAAGGCGAACAAATTTCATATAGATGACGATATCTATATATAAATCGGCAAAGGCAAAACAGTTAAGAACAGATTGGTACTCTGTTTGCCAACCGATTTGAACAAAAAGTACACCATATGAGAAGAAGTTACTTACAGTAGTGCACAATATATATTTCATTTAAATCTGCGGGGGTAAAAAGGGTAAAAATAAGGGATCCAAAAAAATTTAACGGCCTGTTTAACGATTTCGAACATCAACGTTCGCATATAAAATTATATTTAAAACAAAAACAAAATTCTAAAAATTGTTTTTATTTTAAATTAATTTTCTATGCGAACGTTAACGTTCGAAATCGAGGAACAGGCTGTAATACTTATCGTTGTGCTTTAGAAAAACAAGAGGACTTTTTTAAAATTCGGCCCTTTTGGGTACTAAACGGGTATAACCTGTATTTTACATCTTTTTTGTCACCCCATTTAACTTTTACACCAACAAACATAAAAATTAAGATTATACCAAATTCGTAACTTATCTAAAAATATAAATTTGGTACTTTTGAAAATCCTACCTTTTTTTTGCCACTTTTTTACAAAATATTTTTCTTTATGTATTGACACTAGAGATGAGCGATATTTCTGTACCTGTGATTTAATCACTGTTACTGAAAAATCACGAATCACAGTTGTGACCAAATTTGTCAAGTAACAGGTACTTTCTAAGTCGTTCTTTTTGTGTTTTGTTAGATACAAAAATTTACGATATTTCACTGTTTGTGTGGGTAATAGCTTTTTTTGAATGAAATGTCGAATGATATTGCTGTTCCTTTCATTCTCTCTTCTATCTTATTAGAATTTTTTTATGCCAAAATTTATTTGTTCAAGTATGTATGTATATGAAAGAAAACAGATTTGAAAGCCCTTACAATTTGTTGTTGTTTCTTTGTAAAGTGCTTACAAAAGCTCCTGCAAAAGCTCGCGCATTGTACATATAGCTTGGCCGCAATTGCTTTAAAAGAACAGAAAACTGATAAACCGTGACCACAATCACAGTTTAAAGGAGCAGTGATTTTTAAATCACATTCACTAATCACGATGATCTTTAAAAATCACGGGATCGCTCATCTCTAATTGACACATTCGTATTAAATTATGGAGTCCCACTACAATATTGAACTTTTTGGTACTTTTAATACGGGATATAAATTTCGTTTTCTTTTCCGTGCTGCAAGTGGTAATTTTTGAATTTTCTATAATATTGAACGTAGAAACATAAAATTATAGGAGTGAATGAGAACCTGCAAGTTTTGTTTTTTACTGGTAATTTCTGTAATATATATATATATGTTCCTTTAACTCCCACTGGAGCATAGGGCGCCTCTTTCTGTAAGTGGAATTGTAATGTAAGTGGAAGAGTACATATAGACTGGAGGCTGGTCAGTCGCCAGACCGGACCACTAAGACGAATAAAAAACAAATGCTCGAAATATGTAAATTTATTTTTTCTTATATGTATGATTTCTTCATATTCGCATAAATAATTATGGTCGAATTTCGACCAGTGGGCAAACAGTAGTCTAAATAATATTCGGCACAAGGAACTTTTAGATAAATCTTAATTTAAAAAAATAATTTTTTTCAGGCGGGTCCATGATTGCCCATTGGTCCTGAATAGAGAACACCGTCGAAAATTTGTTTTTAAATATTGTGGTGTTGGGAATCACATGGTCGGGCTTGACCGACTGTACTTTCTTATTTGGTTTTCCTTATTTTTTGAAAACACTATTAAAATTAGGTGTAGTTTTTGAAACTGACAAAGTGTCATTGTCAGTGTTATGAAGTGTTTTTACGATAAGAGTTAATAAAATTTCAATACGTTTTTACATTGAACTGACAACTTTCTTTAAGGGATATCATTTTACATTTCTTTTAAGATTTATAAAACGGTAATTTCCTATCCAGGAAGTTTCTATACCCCTAAGAAAAACCAGAAGTTTGAAATTCTAAAGAATTATTAAATTATTAAACAAAATGTTCACCTTTTTGTTAGTTCATTATTATAAAATGTGGGTTAAATATTGTCTCTTGAATATAAATCTATTTTATTTGTTTTGTTTTAACACGTGACATCTGTCATTGACAATTATTTCTGTCAATTTGTAAATTGGTTTTAATTACAAACACTTAAATATTATTTTATTATTATTTTTCTAAAACATAGTAATTGTTTATTATTTTGTCTAGAATTTAATTTAAAATTTAATTAGGCCTTGATGAATTATTGTTATAACAATTTCAATTATACACTAAATGCTTTTAGTTTTATGTTTAAAAGTATAAATAATTAAAAAAAAAACAAAAAAAAAAATAATAATAATTAAATATTCAAACACACATCAACTTGGTGATAATAATTACGCTGGAACAATCTATTAAGAAAAGGTTACAAATCGTTTTACTTTATAAATTTAAATTTAAATTTTTATTGTGAAATACAAAGTTTTACAAAAGTTCCATCAAAAAAAAAAAAAAAATTATATAAATATTTTTCCTGCGGTTTGTGGTTTAAAAATTTAGATTTTTGAAAACAAAAACAAAATTAAAATAGGAAATAATTTTTGCAAAATATAAAAACTTCCACTGTTTCATTTCTAAAATAAATGTTTTTTATTAAACAAAGAGAGAAAATAGAGCAAAAGCACATCCTTTGGAACATGGTAAAGGGATTCTAGGTAGTGACTACACTAAAAGAAAAACCTTCGTAAATGTAACGATTTTTTGCATTCCTGCAATGAATTTTGTCATTATTATTGAGCCAACGTAGCGTGTCATTCCCGCTACGAAAATGGGATCATTAAATTCAAATTTGTCATTAAGACAATGAAATTTTGTCATTAATTCTATGACATAAATTATGCAGGGCAACGTAAATTTTCATTATTTAAATGAACTTATTTAGTTCATATGATGAAACCTTTTCATTAATAAAATGAAACTTGTCATTAATAAAATGAAATATTTTCATTTATTTAAAAACATTGTTTCGTTAACATAATGAAATTTTTCATTGATTTACGTTCACAAAATGAAAAAAGTTTTTAGATGCAACGTAATTTTTAATTTCTGCAATGAATTTTATCATTAAATTAATTACATTGTTTCATTAATATAATGACAACCCTCTATTATTGGTATTTAGTTTTTCTTACATATAATGACACCTAGTCATTAAACAAATAACCGATATTATTAGTTATAAAACAATGTATCGTTATATAAATGATTTTTTTATACCAATAATATATTTTATATTAAAATTAAAGATAAATAATTTTTTTTAAATTTTTATTTTATAAAACCATATATTTCATGTATCTTTAGTTTAAACAAACCATAAAATTAAATTTTACATTTGGATCTTTAATATTTGATTGAATTTTTAAATATTTGTACACATTTAACAGCTTCGTTTCCCAACTCATAATTGTCGGTATGTTTTTATACATTGCGTTGAAATCGCCGTCAATCTAAAAAAAATCGTATTACTTTAGTTAATATACATATGCTTATTTTTAATAAATACCAATTTAAATCCGTTTGATTCTTTGTACTGTGGCCACAGATTGAGAACTTCTTTTATGTGCTGACACTCATTTTTTATTTGATTTAAGCGAAATTTTGTGCACGCGGCCCATGCGGAATTATATTCGTCAGATGATAACTTATCAAATTTAAGACTTTGAAGGTATATGGGTATCATCTTCAGGTACTGTAAGAAGAAAAATTCATATAAATACTTTAATTTATACATTATTTTATAAATTAAACTTACTTAACGTAACTTGTGTGTCCGACGAAATTGTAGACAAATCTAATTCTCGGTTGTTAAATGATTTTAACATCTTCTTCTTGTTGTGGTATTTTACATACAACTTTCCTCTTCGTTCCGTTCTGTAGTAATCCAATTTTTTTAACATATGTATGCAATAGATATTAATTATTTATTTTTTCTTTTAATTTCGTACACTTTTAAAACACTAATCACTTGTTCCCGTCAGGGTTGAAAATAAACTGAATCAAATGAAAGAAATTTAAAAAAATAAGTTGATGCTATGCATGTTGTTGTTACAGCATTCCACAAAATCTTTTATGTCCCGTTATTTTTCTCTGAAACTTCCGTTAATATAATGAAACATTACGTTGCACTAATGATGAATACATACTATTAACTACATTTCAAGTTTGGTTTTTTACTTCTTTTTTTTTCTTGTTTTTCTCTCTCGTTGTGTTTTATTTAACTTAAATGATTATTTACATTATATAGATGACTAAGTTCATAGTATTTACGACACAAATAATACAATTGTTATATTTACTACAAATTATATGAGTTTATAAATTTTTGTGTGCTCATATTAAGCTGCCCCGTTAGATAATATTAAAGAAAAATTTCGTTGATGTAATGATAAGTTCCGTTGCATTAATAACAAAATCATTAAATATACTATTTTTTAATTTTAGGTTTTCTCTTTGTTTCTATGCTATGTTTTTTGTTGTTAGATGGTGTGTTCAAATTCAGAATGAAAGTTTTCTTAAATAGAAGGAAACTTTGTCATTTCTTTTCATTCGGGCTACGTAAAAATATCATTAACTTTGAAGGGTGCTTTAATTTCTACAAATATTCAATGATAAATAAAAATTATATTTAAAAATATAAATTAATAACTTTCTTAATGGGAATATTCAGTTGTAATATTTTACTATACGGATTTATGCCAGAAATCATACATCAAAGTTTTACGTAGCCCGAATGAAACGTATTTCGTATCATTAATGATGCAACGATATTAAGAAAAATTCAAGTTTTGGAAGTTACATAGTATTAATGAAAATCGCATAGCTGCAATGAACAGTTTAGTACCAGTAATGAAAATTTTCATTGCATAAACTAATAGATTCCAATGAAATGGTTTCATTCCAGCAACGAAGCGTTTTTCTTTGAGTGTATAGGGAGATCGATTATTCGACTTTTTTTAAAACCTGGTTTTCGAATATTCCGAATAGTTGCTTTTTTAAAATAACCGGTTAACCGGTTTTAATTCGAATTTATAAGAACGCAAAAGTCAATTAATAATTTTGTAATAAAGCCGTACGAGGCTGGTTGCCATTAGCAAAGGTGATAATCCCACAGTTCAATGGAGATTATCTAAAATAGAGCCAGTTCCATGACCTATTTTCTGAGATGGTAGATAGGCAGGCAATACCTAACATTCAAAAATGTGGTATTTAAGGAATAACCTATCCAGGGAAGCCGCACATTTAAAATCGTTGACTTCTATCCAAAAAGATCTGTTCGTTGTTGATTTTTCCATTTACAATTCTTTAATAAAATGTGTTTTCTGTGTAACGAAAACAATTACATCCTTTTTATTGCGATTAACAACCGATGTGAGATTTACAAAACAGAGCAGGATTGCAGAGTACATGAAACTGAGTGCTCCTCCCCAAACCTTCTCACCTCTCACCAATAAACTCAAGAATTGCTGCAGCAAAAATTGCAAGTCTGGGCGATGCCGTTGTCGTGAGCTTACTTGATAAACAGTTGCCATACTAAAAGAATGTTTTTACACTTAACAAAATTCTAACTGCATAATTAATTAAAGAAATTGTAGAAAGAACTAAAAATTGTAAAAAAGCACCAAGTTAGTTCTTTTCTTAAGCCTCTAGTACACGGCATGTAAAAAGCCACATGCGCATGTGGTTCTGACGTAATTTTGACGTCATCACACAACACGCAATGCTTATTGTGGCTTTGCATTGACGTCAAAATTACGTCAGAACCACATGCGCATGTGGCTTTTTACATTCCGTGTACTAGAGGCTTTAGTTTGACACGAAAGATAACATTTTGGCGTTTCAAGGCATCAAAAAGCACCATAAATAGTGCCAAAAGCACTAAGTTGGCATCACTGCTCAATATACAAAGTGTTTTGATATTTGGCAACTGACAGTCAACAGAACAAAGGTCCATCCAAGGCGAATTCATGCATACGGTGGTGTCCAAGGCGAATTCAACGACAGGCGGTGTCGAAACGCCATCTGATTTTGACAGTTCGAGCTACTTTGTTTTGATTTGTTAGTGTTTTGTTAGGAATGGTTGACATTTTGGACAGTAAACACTAACAATGCAATGGAAAAAAACCTGTGTTGTTTCTGTTGTTTTTGGATTGTTGTAGTATCGACACCACCTGTAGTTGAATTCGCCTTGGTGGTGTCGATACTACAACAAGTAACAAGGCGAACTCAACTACAGGCAACGGAACGCCGAAAATTTCATTGAAAACAAAAACAAATTCAAAAATATTTTATAATTTTGTTGTTGCTTTCTACAGAAATTCATATTCTTTTCTAAAATTTTCAACGCCACAAAATTTGAAGTGTTTGAAATTGAAAATTTCTATATGAATTCCCATAGAAAGCAAAAACAAAATTATAAAATATTTTTGAATTTGTTTTTGTTTTCAATAAAATATTTGGAGTTGCGTTGCGTCTTACACAATAAGGCCCTAAAAATTTTTTTTTCAAGCTTGAGGTCTGTTTAAATCTTTAAATTCTTTATATTTCAATATTTCGATATCATTTGATAACATCTTCACGAATAACGAATCACAAAAATGCACAACAATAATCTTGAAGGTCTATTAATGCACTAAAAAAATATTTCTTTCCAAATTCTGTACATGTGAAATTACAAGTTGGGTATTTTTGACAGCTAAGTTAGGGTTTTTCTTTCTTTAGTCTCTAGTCGTTTTCTATATTCTGTATTATGATTGCGGGGACTCATCTGCCAAAAATATTTAATTGGTTAAAAATCAAGATGTACATTTAACGTCCAAGTCTCTTAATTCTGATTGTAAGAAGAAATCACGGCGTTTTTAATGCTTATTGCCAGAAAAGAGAGTCCCTCTTATAGTCTATAAGAACGTCTATCAAGATGTACTGGATTCTACTGGGCATCCGGTAACAATTAATTTCTATATATTCCTTACAAATCCTTATTTGACGTCCTTTTTCTTCCCCAGGTTGACTATATCAACTCGTTTTTGATTCAGGGTGTGCCCCCTCAGTTATATCAACCCTTTAGGTGTAAGTTAGTCATTAAAGAACGTGGGAAAACAATCTGAATATAAAATATTGAATTAATTTTGAAATAATTGTTTCAATTCCCTTTTTTATAAAGCAAGAATTGTGAAAAATTTGGCATTAGAAATAGGTACTTTGCAGGTCATGGGGGCACTACTTTACTTTATACTCGTTCAATAAGAAGAACTAAATAAAGTATCATAGCAATACATTTTTAATGACTGATCTACAAAACAAATTTGAAAAAGCTTCTTCTGCTCTATTACTTACACAGGCATGTGTATTAGAGACAATAAAAAGAAATAATCTTAATGAATTACCAGGTAAATACCAGATTAAAATTATTATTTTTGGGATTCCCGCAACATGTAGTATGAATTATGTTTTTTTTTTTTGTGAATAATCATACGTTGTAGAGCAATTTTAAAACTAGAGTGCAACTAGAGGGTCATGGGCAAAATGAATAAAAACCAGTTCATTTGGAGAGGTAAACCCCAAGAAACTTTTGTATATTCTAAACACACAAATAAACAAACAAAGACAACAAGTGCATGTGCAAAGATTAAACTAAAAATCTGTCTCAACACTGAATGATTCATAGAATTTTTGTGTAAATCTTGATATTCTAAATCGATTCTTAAAAAAACTTGAAGAGGGAATTTCCTAAAATTTGAAGATTCATGGTAATAATTTAACTGATTTTTGATTAAAGAGAAATTTTTTTAAATTTTCTGATATATTGCAAAATGTTCTACTTATTATTTTTAAAATTTTTTCTTAAAATTTTGCGTGTAATTAAATTTATAATGTTCTGCTGAAATTTTTGTTAAATTTTAATTTATAAGTAAAAGCAAGTTCAGTAAACTTTTTGGTTTTTTTTTAAAAGCATTTGTATGTATGTATTTTAAATTAAATTTTCTGATATTTTTTATTTCCGAAAATACAATCACATTCAATTTTTGTTTCAAGTTAAAAAAAAAACCTGTCGCCACCGCATGGGTTTTGTTTTGTATATAGAACTTTTGCAGGAAGTAAAAAAAAATAAACCAAAATTATGGGAAAGACGGAGATTTGATGGTTTAAAAATAATTTTAAACAATAATTATTGAAGCGTACAGGCAAACATACATAAATTATTACAACCTTGTGGTCAAGCCACAATAAACCAAATAAAAAGTTCAATAATTTTTCTTAAAAAATAAAAAATAATTAACAAAATTCTCTTATTATGATTATGTTTAAAACTGTTTGTTAAATTTAAAAAATAGGCAACAAAATAATTAGCTTTTAATAAGAACATCGTCTTGTAAAGGGTACTTTTAAAAAAAGGTAGTTTTTAAAAAACGTACTTTTTTAATAAAAGGTACTTTTAAAAAAGGTACTTTTTAAATAAAAATTACTTTTTTTAATAAAAGGTAATTTTTGAATAATTTGAATTAAAGGTACTTTTTAAATAAAAGGTACTTTTAAAATAAAAGGTACTTTTAAAATAAAAGGTACTTTTAAAATAAAAGGTACTTTTAAAAAAAAGGTACTTTTAAAATAAAAGGTACTTTTAAAATAAAAGGTACTTTTAAAATAAAAGGTACTTTTAATATAAAAGGTTCTTTTTAAATAAAAGGTACTTTTTAAGTAAAAGGTAGTTTTTAAATAAAAGGTACTTTTTTTAATAAAAGGTTATTTTTGAATAATTTGAATTAAAGGTACTTTTTAAATAAAAGGTAATTTTAAAATAAAAGGTACTTTTTAAATAAAAGGTACTTTTTAAATAAAAGGTACTTTTTAAATAAAAAGTACTTTTTAAATAAGAGGTACTTTTTAAATAAAATGTACTTTTTAAATAAAAGGTACTTTTTCAATAAAAGGTACTTTTTAAATAAAATGTAATTTTTAAATAAAAGGTACTTTTTAAATAAAAGTTACTTTATAAATAAAAGGTACTTTTTAAATAAAATTTACTTTTTAAATTAAATGTACTTTTTAAATAAAAGGTACTTTTTAAATAAAAGGTACTTTTTAAATAAAAAGTACTTTTTTCATAAAAGGTAATTTTTAAATAAAAAGTACTTTTTTCATAAAAGGTACTTTTTAATAATTTGAATTAAAGGTACTTTTTAAATAAAAGGTAGTTTTTTAGATAAAAGGTACTTTTTAAATAAAAGGTACTTTTTAAATAAAAGGTACTTTTTAAATAAAAGGTACTTTTTAAATAAAAGGTACTTTTTAAATAAAAGGTACTTTTTAAATAAAAGGTACTTATTAAATGAAAGGTTTAAATAAAAGGTACTTTTTAAATACAAGGTGCTTTTAAAATAAAAGGTACTTTTTAAATAAAAGGTACTTTTTACATAAAAGGTACTTTTTAAATAAAAGGTACTTTTTAAATATAAGGTACTTTTTAAATAAAAGGTACTTTTTAAATAAATGGTACTTTTTAAATAAAAGGTACTTTTTAAATAAAAGGTACTTTTTAAATAAAAGGTACTTTTTAAAAAAAATTGACTTATTAAATAAAATGTACTTTTTAAATAAAAGGTACTTTTTAAATAAAAAGTACTTTTTTCATAAAAGGTACTTTTTAATAATTTGAATTAAAGGTACTTTTCAAATAAAAAGTACTTTTTTAGATAAAAGGTACTTTTTAAATAAAAGATACTTTTTAAATAAAAGGTACTTTTAAAATAAAAGATTATATTTAAATAAAAGGTACTTTTTAAATAAAAGGTACTTTTTAAATAAAATGTACTTTTTAAATAAAAGGAACTTTTTAAATAGAATGAAGTTTTTTAGTAAGAGGTACTTTTTAAATAAAGAGGTACCATTTAAATAAAATGGTACTTTTTAAATAAAATTGTACTTTTTAAAAAAGTTACTTCTTTAAAAAAAGATTATTTTAATTAAAGGACTTTTATTTAAAAAAAGTAACTTTTTTAAAAAGGCAATAAAGAAAAGGGGCTTAAGTCCATTTTTTTTTGGTTACAAGGTAATTTTTGAAAATTTATTCCTAATCTAATATAATCATCATTTCTCTGCAATTGAAGCTTTTTTTTAAGTTTTTATTCCAAAATATTCCTATTGGCACAGATGGAAAGTAAGCTTAAAGGCCCAACCATAATATGCATAAGTTAGGTTAAGGTTCTTTCAAAAATGAACGTAAAGTCTGTCAAATGAATCAAATTAAAGAAGAATTTTCGAGGCCATAATGTACTTACATAAACATAAGATCTATATTGAATGTTTGTGCAATATTTTGTTTTTGGCTGGTTCTTCAAAATAAAAAGTACCAAAAATTACAGCCCTATATACGTTTATTTTATGTTTTGTTTAATTTGCAAGCATCGTTATAAAAAGAAAAAATGGTTTTTGTTGTACATACTTTATTAATAAAAAATTTATACAAAATTAATATATATAAAATTCCTCTTGTTCTTTTTTCTTATTTTTTTATCCATTTCAATTTATTTTATTTTTTTCTTAACAATGCACAAACAGCTGATTTCTGAATGTGCGTTTAGTTTGGCACTTTGCTAAGCAAATGAGATTTGACGAAACTTAACGAAAAGTACATATTGTATATATTCGCAAAGTTGCTTAAGTTGACTTAACCGACCTCATGTATATTATGGTTGGGCCTTAAGTTTTTAATACAAATTTTATTGCACACTGAAAAAAAACTAAGCAAAAAGTAATTTTGCTATAACTTCTTAAAAAAAATCGTACAAAATAATATAAACTTTCAAACATGGAGATAACGTAACTGCTATAAACTCAAATTTAGCTTATGTCGACTTAAGCACTTTTTCCTTTATGCCACACATTTATTTGTCTTAAAGTAAAATTATTTCGAAACAACAAACGTTCTCAAATTAGAAAGGGAATTTGTTTTATTTAAAACATTGATTTTTTTTATTGTTTAAATAATATGCTGTTTATTTTTAGTGTAGTTTGTTTAAATCTTTTCTTTAAATTTAATAAACCGGAAATGTATGTATTTGTTTATTGAACAATTTTATTTTGTACTCAAAAGTACATTTACCTTTAATTTATCAATAAATTTCGTAATTGTTTTAGCTAATCTAATATTTCTAATAACAGTGGAACCCATAATGACCGGACACCAAAGGTACAATTGAAATGTATCCGTACAAAGCCGATGTCTTCTCAATGGAACTCAATGCTTTCCTAATAACACTCTGACGGGACCAGCTAACACCGGCTGTCTAACGAAGGTGTCCGCTTGAGGCAGGTTTCCGTTAAGGGAGATTGCACTGTTTTAGGATTATTGTTTTATTTTTAGTTTGTAATACAATATAAATTTTGCGGTTAGTTTTTTTTATTATTATTTTTTTTAAATTATATTAATAAATAATTAAACTTAGAACATTTAAAATTATGGAAACAAAACGTAATTGCCATTATGATTTTTTTTGACAGAACTTGTCAAGTTGCAATTCTCATTGTTTAATAAAACATTTTGGTAATTTCTTTTTGGTAAGGTTAGACTGAAAGGAGGATGCTATAAAGCATCATATAATGAAGATATACACCTATTCCGTTATAGGGTATATTGTGCGCTCTTTTACACAATAATTTTAATGAGTGAATCACCTTTATAGAGGAATTATCCTCCAACGATTGAAGTAATTCCTCAAAATTTTCCAATTAATGTTCCAAAAGCTTTGTTCACACCTATCAAATATTTGACGTCCTACACGTAACCACACAATTACATTATACAATTATCTTCTTACAAATAAAGTTTAGTAAATTAACAGAAATTGTAAAAAATATTGATAAAGTTTGATTAATTTACTGGTCACGCTTTTTTGAATTTTATCGCCAAATATTTGTTAGGTCTGAACATACCTGAAGCGATTTCGCAATTGCTAACAGCGTTTGGCAATTTCTAAGAATGTTTCACTAGCCTCATCACATGCTCTGCACTTGTAAGTTCCGTCCGTAAAAATTGGTTCAGCGCAACCCTCTTAGTCCAGTCGGAATACGTGGACTTTCTCCAACTGAGGATATTTCTCGTTTTCTTTTCGTTTGGGTTACGCAAAAATATTTTTGTGGTCCTACCCACAGTTCCATGTGGTCAAGTGGGATTCTCTGTAATTTAATTGAATTTGAAAAATTTTCTCCAATAGATCTTAATCAGAATAAAAGTTTATTCGAGCTTAAATCCAAAATCACACGACACATAATAAAGGGTGGTCCAACCCAAACGCACGATGTTTATCGTAAATAAAACAAACAGTTTTCAGAGAATTATCTTCATATTTTTTATTATAATCGAAGGATGTATGAAACAAAATATCGGCTAAATGCTCGACACCATTCACGGTAACTACTTGGCCGACCTCATTTTCGTAGAAGTACGGACCGCGCCGGTGGCGCCGCCAGCCCATACACTGCAGCAAACAGTTACTCTTTGTGGTCGCATCGGCCTTTCAACAATCACTCGTGGATTCTCATTTGCCCAAAAGCAAAAATTCTGCTTGTTATCGAATCCACTGAGATCGATTACGCGGAGCAAAAATATCATGAAATGAATTTTGATTTGAACGCCCATTTTCGTAAAAAACTTCAACAATCTGAGAGCGCAGCTCAATTGTGTATCTCTCCATGGTTGAATTTGTCAATAACTGAAACAAAGATATGTCAAATTAAGTTCGGCGAAAAACTTGACGTTAAGTTGTGACTCGCAATGAACATCGTGCATTGTGGTTGGACTACCCTTATAAAATGACAACTTTTCTTTGATATCCTGATAAGTAAAGCCAACTTTGCCATAATTGTTTAGCCAATAAAATTTTAAAAAATTTTGAAAGAACCCAAAACTAATCTATGATTCGAAGATACATGTTTGATTGTCCACATAAACCCTGCGATAAAAGCACAAAACGGCATTTTTATTTTGCCTCAAAAATAAAGGTTATCTTAATCAATCTTCTATACACCTGTTAGCGGTGTAGGGTCTCAGTTAATAGACTTAATTTGTTTTAATAAAGATTCTTTGAATTTTTTAAAGAATCCCCAGATTAAAAAAAAAATAATAGCTTTAAGACATCAGTTTCTTTTTGGGGCTGTGTATTTAACAAC
This sequence comes from Pollenia amentaria, assembly GCA_943735925.1. Classification (NCBI taxonomy): domain Eukaryota; kingdom Metazoa; phylum Arthropoda; class Insecta; order Diptera; family Polleniidae; genus Pollenia; species Pollenia amentaria. The sequence continues at coordinate 211,120,687 of OX031009.1, read as the reverse complement.
AAATGATTAATGGTTTAATTGGTTCTATGTATGAATACTTGTTTTTGGTGTTTTGTTTCAAATATAAATTTAACGATTATTTGAATGTATTCTTTTTTCGAAATTCAATTCCGGCTTATGTAATAATAATGAAATATTTCTAAGGTTAAGAATTAATATAATTTTTTTTGACCCTCCACGTAATTTTGATAGAAATAAAAACAAAAAAATATTTTTTAAGAAACAAAAGTTTGTCAAAAATGCCACTGTCAATAACAATTACGTTCATAGGAAAAAGGGTAAAGTAGAAACACTTTAAACAGAAGAATTAAAAAAATTTATCTTTACGGAACTTAACTTGTGATGTTACAAAAATTAAAACAAACACATGCAAGGGTTAACAGCTGAGTTGGGCGCTTTTCTGTATCTTTCTATTTAGAAGTGTTTTATGATTACGTTTATTTACATTTATAATTTTATAATAATCTTTTCATAAATTTTTTTTCAATAATTACATGTCAAATGATCACGTAACCTGGCGTTGTATGTTATTAGTTGGTTCTCTGAACTATCTAAAGTAGTGGTATCACTTTTATTTCTTGTCACATTAAATCACTTACACATTTCCCTTTTATTTAGTGTTATAATTTTATGTTGACATTTATCTTTTTCTCAGTAGTATTAGCTTTTATTTTAAATGAATTTATATTAATATAATATATAAAAAAAAAACTGGTTAGGGTTTCTTCTCTGGAAAATTTTTCCGGGATTTCTCGGGAAACATATTTTTGAAATTTTCAGAAGCTTAAAGATATTTTGGGAATTTTTCTGCAAAGTCTTTGACTCAAACTTGAGGTTTTTGTCAATGTCGAAAGAAACGTTTCAAGCGAAATGATTGGCTTAAGCGGGTTATACTAAATAATAAACCGAATCATGTAATACTATATCCTAGAATACCGCAAGTAATAAATTATATTATTTTAAGATTATCATTCCGTATTAAATACCAATAAATATTTATCTGAGACCCCATTTTTGAGATTCCCGATCAATTTTGTAGTCTAAGTTTAGAAATACATAACATCCGCCCAGCTGATCGCTTTTTAATACCGCTCGCTACAGGTGGAAATGGTACCCATATCAAATTATATTTACATAACAATAAAGAGAAGGGTATACGTTGGGCTGATGTGCGCAGCACATAAAAATATCGTTTATAGACCCACCTTTAAGTGTATTAATCGACTCAGAATTATTCATTTTCTTAAGCAAAATATCAGTGTCCGTCCTTCCGTCTGACTGCTTGTCTGCCCAATAATATTGTGCGCAAAGTACAGGTCGCAATTTTTATTGAAATTGTCACAAGGACGAAACCCCTTCTATATGGTGAGAATCGGTCCATAATTGAACATGGCCCCCTAAAAACTTCTTTCGGGAATAGAGTCTTTAGTTTCATAAACAACCTTATCATGTTAGTATTAAGATTAAATTGGGTCCAAAAATATCTTATTTCAACATAAATCGTCTTACCCAATTTTTTTTTCAAATCGGTACATATTTGATCATTGCTCCCATATTAATATGCTATAATAAAGAAGCTAAATAATATAGAAGCTAAGTTAACTCAATTGAAACTAAAAGCAATTCAAATTAATTGGCTTATTGGAAGAAATTCTGTTCTTAGTCTCGATTGCAAACTTCTACTTTACAACTCTATCTTAAAGCCAATCTGTTGCTCCGCTATTCAGTTATGGGGCACTGCCTCGGCTTTTAATATCGAAAAAATTCAAAGGCGCCAAAATAAACTTCTTCGAATAATCCCTGGTATGTTAAAAACTCAAATATCTGCAAGGATTTCAATGTGCCATTAGTAAAAACTATGATAACGAAATATGCAGTGAAATATTTAAAAAGGCGGGACCTGCACCCAAATCCACTAGCTCAAAATATTTTAAATTATGGCGGAAACAAGCGCTTAAGGATAAGAGACACTGCAGCACTCACCCAATCAAATGAGCGATATACACCTACATATGTATGTGAACCGAAACTGTGATGACAAAATTTTTTGTCTGGCACTGGCAGGACATAAAGTAAATATTAGGATACGATTTGATTAATTATTGTTAGCTCATATTTAAAATATGAAGATTCAATAAATAAATACTGCGTTGGAAGCAACCACTTCGGCTTTTTAAGTGAACAGAACGCAAACAATATAAAGGAATTAGTTTGTTCTGGCAATGCCTTAGGCGTTTTCAACGAAAATGTTTTTATTGAAATTACGAGGTAGTAGAAAAATTAACCCACCTTGGGTCCGCTGTAAATAAGAAAAATAACAGCAGACTTGAAATAAAACAAAGGAAAGTGCTTGCAAAGAGGTGTTATTATGCGTTTAAATAGGTGTATACGCGTTTCAAAAGTAAGGTAAGGAAAACGAAAACCACGCAAGCTTTTTAACACACTTGTAATACCCTTAGTGTTATACGGTGCCGAACCATTGGTACTTGCAAAACCAGTTTAAGATATGTTAGGCATTTTCGAGAGAAAAATACTCCGTAAAAATTATGGGCCCCTATTATGAGTTACATTCGATAAACGATTTTCGCTGGCTATCGAACATCGACTATCGAATTTTAATTTGGTATTATGAGTTGGCAGCACTATCGAAAATTTCGTTGTGCATCGAATTTTTCAACGAAAACAAATTTGCTTTCGACGGTGCAAATAATTAAAAAAAAAAAATGGTTGAAAATGTAAGTTTTTGTTAATTTATTAGTCTTGGAGTGCAAATTCCACATTATTAATTATTTTTGGTTATTTTATGCAGGTCTAAATTTGTTAACAAAAATTTTTTGTTTAAAGTGACAGCTGATAGAAAATGTACTACTGTGAATAAACTAAATCACAATAGCACTTTTTTATCGAATGTGTGCCATAATACCAAATGAAAATTCGTTCGATCCACTAATTCGACTGCTGTCGAAAATCGAATTAAGTTCATAATAGGCACCATGGTTTCGTATGTGTTTACTGAGAGTATAGGTGTCGAATAAACCATTCAGCTACACATAAAAAAATTGCGACAAATCAATTGTCATATTGAATACCATATTCGTCAATACAATTAATTTTTTTCTTGAAATGCCACCAACAACCGGATTTGTAAATATAAAAAATATTTTTGTCAATTCAAATTGTTGATATTCAACAAATATTTTTAACAACGAAGTTGTCATATTGAATAAAATATTTGTTTAAGCTTTGATATCGTTGCAAAAAAGACTTTTTGAGTGTTTGTAGGTAATTCTCATTCCCTCTGTAGTCTTGTTTGCTGATAGCTTTGGCTTTTCTAAAATTATTTAGGAGAACGTTTCCTGATGATCTGGCCTAAGCAACCAGTGAAATGCGCATAGGAACAGCTTATCCTCCAACAATAAATTTCAGTATTTGTTATCAATTATCAATGCTAAATCTGGCATTGGACATGTCCAAAAAATGCTAAAAATTATTTTAAAAAATTTTAAAATAATGCTAAATTTTTTTAAAGATTTTTGTTAAAAATGTATTACCAGTATGAAATTTTATTCGAAACTAAATACTTTTCAGTTACTAATTTTGTAACTAAATGGAAATACATGGTAATATTTAAGCAAGTGCCTAAATTTTAGTATATCATCTGATAATAATATATAAATACAAGGTAGTTGAGATTAAATTTCATTTTATTTTTTATAGTTTAAGAAAAGTTAAAGCTTTAAAACCATTATTTTTTCAGCAGTTTGGAAAAAACCATTTTTTCAAACATTTACACCATTGAATTTTTATCTAAATTCAAAGTGAAATTTCCTTGTACTTTTATATCGAAATATCAAAGGGCAAATAATATTTACAATCGACAAGGTAGGGGCATTTCTAATATTCCCTGAATATTGTATTTTTTTTTAGCATAAGAATTATCCATTTTCATACGAAATTTCATTTTGGGTGCAACTATGTTTAGTCAAAATTTATTATAATTTATAAAATTATTTTAGTAAAATCGATAAAACTATTCGTCCAAATTTTTAAAATAAATAATGCTAAAAGAGCTAAAAACATTTTCCAAAAATGCTAAATAAAATGCCAACTGCTAAATGAAAATTATTCAGCTAAATAGAAATTTTTAATGCTAAATTTAGCTGCAAAAATGCAAAAATGGCCACACTGATGCAAGGGGAATTGACATTGTACAATGATTTTACAGAAACAAATTGCTTGTGGTTTTTGTACGAGTTGTACTTGTTGTACTACCGAGAATACTTGGAATGAATTCGCCTTGTATGTAGGTATAAATATTTTTAATACAATTTTGTTACATTAACAACATATTTTGTTAATAATTACACACTGCTACAAAAAAACACTTTTTGTCAGAACTTGAAAAGCGACCTAGTGGAGGTTGTAGGCCTAAATAAGGACATACAAAAACCGTTTTCAAAAATTTTGAAACACCCTCAAAATTTTGAGTAAGGTCGTAGCACTTAAGTTCATCTAACTCACACATTTTTTGTTCGATTTCAAAATTTTAAATAGTTTTGGAAAGGCAAAGAATTAAGCTTTTATGAAGTGTATTCATAAAAAATATATTCTAAGAAATTAGGTGAGTATTTTTCAAAAGTTTCTAATTTTTTTTATTTTTTTTCCTAATTTTTCAAGTTCAACAAGAGTTATTTTAATTTTTTTCTATGGAAACCTATTTTTGTTTGTACTGTATTTGAAAGATAATTTTATGTAGAAAAAAACGAGATATGATTTGTTAAAATCGGTTTATATTTGCAAAAGTTACTAAACTTTTTCTAAAGTAAAAATTTTGCGATAGCTTAACCTAAGTTAACATGTGTAGTTAAAAATGATTACTAGCCCTCTTACGTTTGTTCAACAAACCATCTGTTTCTCGTTTGAGAGACCAGCAATAATTTTCCATCATTCTTATGTGGCTCTTTCCATCAAAACGCTTTTCCATTTGTAAAATTTCTTGGTGAAATGAATTGACCAAGGTTTTCGGGAAAAAAATCTAAGTGTGCATGCAGAAACTGAATGTTTATGGACATTCGACATCCCATTTCAGCATAAGACTCAAGAAATTCGTTTACCACTTCAACGTAGCTAGGACTTTTTTTGTTTCCCAAAAAGTTTTCACATAAGGAAATAAAACTATTCCATGCTCTGTTTTCTATATCAGTAAGCTTCTTAGAAAAATTTTTATCAAGCATAATTTTTCGAATTTGCGGTCCAATAAAAATACCTAAAAATCAAAAATAACATACAGTAATAAAACTGTATTTAAGAAAAAAGTGTTAAGTACCTTCTTTTATTTTGCCTTCACTTATTTGTGGGAAAACAGATTTTAAATACAAAAAAGCATCGCCTTCTACATCCAGCCGCTTTACAAACTGTTTCATATAGCCCAACTTAAGGTGCAGTGGCGGTAGAATGATTTTATCTGATTCCACAATAGGAATATTCTTAACGTTTTTCTGGCCTATTTTAAAAGATGTCCTTGCAGGCCAGTTTTTACGCCTGTATTGGTCATCGCTACGACTGTCCCACTCGCAGAGATAGCAAGGAAACTTAGTATTACCTCCTTGCATTCCAAACAATATTGTCAGAACTTTTAAGTCTGCAATAATTTGCCACTGATATTTTCTATAATTTATTAAATACAGTATTTTTTCCATTGTAGCATATGACTCTTTCATTTTTGTAGCGTAAGCTATTGGCACTGTGCAATAACACTGCCTTAAGGCCTTCAAAATATGTTAGTTGATTGTTAATTAAAAAGGAATCATTAATACCTACTTTAACACGATCCGTCCATAAACAACCTCCAATCATTCGCTTCATGTTGGTGATTAAGGTAAAAAAACAACTCTTCTATATTTGAACAATACACAAGGTCATCACTACCATCACTGGTAAAAATTTCCTCAAAACACGATTGGGGATTATCTCTTGGAAATGTAACTTTAAAGTCACTCTGTGTAATATTCCATTATTTTAGTCGCGACCCTAAAACCTCTGTTTGTCTCCACGAAAGTTTTAAATCTCGCACAAGATCGCAAAAATCTGCATTTGTCACAAAATATGGTTCAGCCGATTTTGGTAAATATTCCATATCACATTCCTCGTTTTCATCTTGATCATCATTTTGTTTATGTGAAGTTTCATTACATTTAATTGCACTTAATACTGGCTTAGTTATAATTAACACATTAGCATAATTAATGCTATCACGATTTTATATTGATAACCAGTGATGTTTGTTTGGAAAAAATAACAGTCCTGTGGTTTCTGGAATATTTGATGATGCCAAATCATCGGGATAGATAATGGTAATGGCTGGCTTATAAACTTTTCGGTCTTAGTTTTCTTAAGCACACTGGAACAGCTTGTACAAATACTTTCGGGTTCATACCATTTGCTAGAACTGTATGAGCAGTTAAAAACTGTATTGAAGGCATTTACCAAGGCTTTATTTTTCTTTAGATCCAAGCGATGTTTTTTGTCAGCGAATAAACCGCAAACATAACAAAAATTATTACGCTTATCACACACTGCAGAAAAAATTAATCACAATTTAAAATTTGTTAAAGGATTACAAAAATTACAAACTTACTTATTTTAATAAAATTAATATTAATATCACTTCACTTGTCACAAATTTTACACTTTTTTTTTTCTTATCTAAAAACAATATCCTCCACCAAAAGGTAGTATATAAACTTTGCCATTGTGTTGGTATTAAATTCGATTAGTTTATGTATTTATCCAAATATATATAACTAAAAATTGCATATAAAAACATTTTAAACTTTTTAAATGATTCAAAAAATAGGACATAATAAACCCTATTCATCTGTATTTTCTTCCAGTTCGATTTTTTTAAATAAAGACAGATTAACAATAACGCAGGGTATATTTAATTCGGCATTATCCAATATAATAACTTCTCTTATTAAGTAAATACCAAATTACAACAAACAAAACACTTTGCATTTTTAAGTTGATAAATTTGCTTGTATAGTTAATTGTTTTTTGATTTTTATTCATATGTTTTGCGCGGGGGGAGAAAATACTAAAAACAGGTGTTAATGAAAAGTTGAATAACTTATACAGTTTTCAACCGATTTGAAAAATTAAAACCATTTTTTGTTAAGAACTAAATTTTCTTCATATGTTGGTTTAAATTTTTATAAGCTTTCATATTAAAATAAGCAATGAAAAGCTACTAAAATCAAAAAAGTTTATAATTTTCGTTTTTTTTGTAGATAATAATAAAAACAAATGTATCAATAAATGCACGTAATTTTAAAGCGTAATCAGTTTTCTTTCCAAACCCGTTAAAAAAATTAAAATCGGATTAAAAACTGACCGAGTTACATGTCGATAAGTTGACGAACATCACTGAAAACGGTTTTTTTTAAATAACTTCTGAATTTGAGGGTGTTTCTGAAATTTTTTGACACAATTTTTAATGTACTCAACAAGACCAATAACCCACGCTAGGTGGTTTTCCAAGTTTTTTTACACTGTAGCACCGTGTTAGGTTTTTACCTTTTGAAAGAATAAAAAATGTTTAACACTTTAAAAAACTAAATCATGTATTTATTTTTTAACTGAAGCCAATATTTAATATGACACTTTACAAACATGTTTCTTAAGAAAATTGTTCAATAAATTTAAAAATTTTCAAAAAAAAGTTCTTTAATTACCTAATAACTGTTGTTGTTTTTTCTGTATATAAGATGCCCTGCAAGGTACAACAATTGCGCTGGCTGGGACACATCGTAAGAATAAACGCAAATACTCCAGCACGAATGACATTCAAGAATGAAGGAAATCGTAATTGGGGAGCCTCCGGTGGGAAGAGTTGAAAAAGATCGGTGCGCATGGAAAAAAATTTTTAAGCAAGCCAATGCCTACAACAGGATTAGTGCCATCTAAGTAAGTATCTGTTGCTAGTCCCATGTAGGTATATATATATATATTTTACAACGTTATAACTGCATATTTAGTGCGAAAATGCCCCGGGTACCTTCCAGCGCAATAGATGGTGTTTTTTCCGTACACATACGGGTTAATAAAAGTGTAAATATTTTTTAATTTTCTTCACTATTCCTTACAAAAAATTTTAGGGAATTTCCGCAAAAGAATGATAAATTTGAGGCATTTTAGGAAATGAAAAAAAAGATCGGAAATTAGGAACCCTAGTTCGGACCATTCCGTCTACCGGCTTCAATCTCTGAGTCATTTTTTTTTTGCAGTTTTTTGAAAATGTCAAGTTATTGAAACGTCAATATCATGAAATTTATTCTTGTTACATTCAGTTCACTTTGTACTAAATCATTATGTGTTGATTTTTTGTTTAATTGTGTTTTTATTATTTATGTTTTGTTTCAAATAATTATTATTTCATTTATTCGCTCAAATAAATCTACTCTCATCCAAGTTCAAGACCAAGGACTTTAGAAAAAATATATACACACTTATTTTTTTACTCTACTGAAACATAAATACAAGTAATTTACTATATAGAAAATGAATTAAGAAATAATTTGGTAGTATAAAATAAAATTTAAATTAAATGTTTCATTAAATTAATAAAAAAAATTGTAGCATTAATTCAATGAAAACAAGATTTAAATGTTCGAAAATGCTAAACACAATTTTTGTATTTCATAAAAGAATGAACTTTTTTAATTTTAAAGATTTTTCTTTTTTAGGGTCTTTCAAAAAGGACTTCCGAAGTTTGACTGAAGAAAGCGCCCATATTGTTAAAGCTAGATATGTATGTCGAATTGGCTACTAAATCACCATGGATGGATATAGCGAACAACAAAACATGCAAATGATAAAATTGTTTTATTAATATGGGTGTTCTGTTCCGAACTAAATTTAAATCGAAAATAGTTCTCAACAGAGGGGGCTATTTCTCAAAAAACTAAAATTGTCGAGTTTCCAATTATTTGACTTTTGGTTTTGTTCGAGTAAGAAATTAATCGATTTTTCAATTAAAATTTTGCTCGATTAATCGAACAAGTTTTAGTGTGTTCGAATGACTCGAATAATTCAAATGATTTTATCCAATGTAAAAAAGCATACATGTCTATTTGATTTGATACTTTTATTATATTAATAAACAGAACAAAACAATAAAATAACAATTTATTTAAACAACGTATACAGTTTTAAAACTTTGAAATAAAATAAATAATTAACCGTAGGAACACAATTGCACCGTATGAACGTAATAGTGTATGACATAGATACGTTGTCAAATAAAAACGTAAAAACGTATCTCATCGTACGGGGACATAGATCTTATTCTATTTCATACGTTGCTTATGGCCGTATTGTCATATAAAATGAAATATTAATAATATAAAATTTTATAATTTTTGTGTTTTCAAATTGAATATTTGCAAACAATTAAAAAGAAGGAAACAAACAACAATTTCAAAAAATTTGAATTTTTATATTATTATTTTCAAAGGAAAATAAAGTACGTCTACGATGTAATTGTGGGGGTACAAAATCCTTTGTTGGCAAAAGGAATTTTTACAAAAGTTCAGGCTACAGGTACAGGCCAGTTCCAGTAATCGTTCATCTTCATCAGATGAATCATCGTACAATAATTCCGTCGTAGTCATGATTTATATAAGTTTTTTTTTTAAATTTGTTAACAAAAATTTTTTATTTAAAGTGACAGCTGATAGAAAATGTACTACTGTGAATAAACTAAATCACAATAGTACTTTTTTTTATCGAATGTGTGCCATAATACCAAATGAAAATTCGTTCGATCAACTTATTCGACTGCTGTCGAAAATCGAATTAAGTTCATAATAGGCACCATAGTTTTAAATGCGCTAAAGAGACCGAAACAAGATTTAGGAAATAAAATTAGAATAAACTATAAACAAAGTAAACACTACTTCGGTTAAACGGACTAAAAAATTATCTGAAAGCCAAAGTTGAATACATGAATACGGCTCAGCAGCAATCGGGGTCCAATAATTTTATTTAAGTGTATAATTTGCAATTATGTCCCGCCTGCTTAACTTAATACGGGAATTCAACATTGACTTTCCTCTCATATTTTTATAAATTATTTATTTTTGTCGCGGTATTTTGATGAGAGTAATTCAAATTAGTTAATATATTATTCCTGAAAATAAAGTAAAATTTAAATCAATTGAGATTCACCGTATTTTTCCTGATTTTAAGAGAAGTTTTGGTTAAGATAAGAACTTAAAGTATAAAGAAACTTTTTATACTCGATCGTTTTCAAAGTTTGTTCGATTTAAATTTCACTCATATATATTCGATTTACCGAAAATGGCTGATAACTTTATTTTTCTTAATATCAAAGCTCCTATAGAGACTTGCGTAATTTGTTTCTTTAACGTATTACTATTTTGCACCAACAATCTGTGCTTTTGTTTTCAACTTAGAAACTAAGGAGACTTCGGTTTATAAAACGAATCTAACAATATGTATATAAAATGTCAAAATTCATCCAGCCGTTTGAATTGTAAGAGGTAATAAAGAAATTAATGGTTGGATAAAAACAGGTAACCCATAATCTTTGCATGGTTTACATACATATTTATAAATGCTTATGAATTTTTTACAATGAACGTCAAACTCAATATCAACAAGGGCTATTTTACTAAAACATGTTCAGAAAATAAAAATATGTTATGTATTTTATTGGTTAGAAATCTAAAAGGAAATATTTTTATATTAAAAAAGTAGAATTTTCTAAGAAATTTATTTTAATCGATTGATTGACATGAAATTGTCTATTTTAATTATTCGACCAAATAATGGCGAAAACTTTCTTCGATTAATCGAACAACGATTAATTGAATGGATACTCTAGACAATACCAATACCCATGCGATTCAAGGGCGTCCAATGCATTGCTATTGGGAATATATCTTAGCTGGCGGCGTTATCGTTCTATATTTCTTTGAGAACTACGTTGGCTAGGCCATCACCTTCAATGACAAGCACTCTAGTTCGATAAGTACCAACTACTTTTCGCCTAAATTGGATGATAAGAACACCAATGACATGTGATGTTACAGGAGGACTCTGTGTGCCATACATCTCATGCCACGTTGGAAAATCTGCAGGAACGATTTGAGGGCATGACCATCTTTCGAGAAGGTGATGTGAACCGGCCACCGAGATCGTGCAATTTTACCGCGTTAGAATTTTTCTTGTGGGGTTTCCTTAAGTCGCAGGTCTGTAGGAAAAAGTCACAAGCCACAGTGGCCCTCAAAGGCAACACAAACCATTATTAAAATTAAGTTTGGCTTATGCGCCAGAATCATAAAAAATTCGACATTTCGAAAGGGCACCACCCACCGAAGCTGCACTATATTATAAATATTCCATACATAATGACATAGAAAACATTTCAATAGAAATCATTTGCTATACATTTTAAAATGTTATACAGACAAAAACAATTTAACAATTTAAATTACTCAAAGGAATTTCAATTACTGAACAATTTTGCCTGATTATTTCACTATTTATGGTACAGTTGCTACAGCACTAAGGAAAAATTTAAGTGAAAATATCAAATAAATTAAAACTATTAAAAACATTTTAATTATAGTTGACATATTTCATTTGACACTATTTATTAAGTAAACAATTTGACACACAATTAAATAATTTGACAAAAACCAGTAGAATTCTGTTAACAACAACAAAAAAATTAACTAAATCTCAGACTAGACACTGCAATTAATTTAAAAATTAAATAAAAATTAGAATAATATAAGAATTCGATAACGTGTTTTAAAGTCTAATAGGAAATTTTTAATGCATATCTAAAACTGATTAAAACAACATTGATGAGTTTTTTCTCTTGATATTAGAATAAATTAAAAAAAATAAAAATAAATTAATTTTACCTCAACGTTTAAGGGAATTTTTTTTAAACGATCTCGCCTTATCTAAATCTAGAAAAATAAAATCCATTTAAAAGAAGAAAAAAAACATAAAACTTTTTGTTGTATAAGAAAAAAGTAAATAAGTACGAGTACCAAAACAGTTTTCGATTGAAAAAATTACGTACTCCAAATGAAAGTATCCTCACATACACAAAAGTAACGACAGACGTTTTTGAAAAAAATGACACACAGACGGAATAAAAGTTTTATAAAAAGTATCCTCAGACTGTTTTCTATAGAAAAAGAAACAATTTCTTTTTTTTTTCAGAAAACAGTTCACGCAGAAAAAATATTGTTGGAGGTCAGCATATTCTAAGTGCAACATATAATAGTTGGATTTAAACACGTTTATGTTCGCAGGTAACCATATTATGGTTAAATATGACCACAAAGTGGTTTAAATTAACAATGATTATTCCGAAATCATTCATAATACGGTCAATATTAAACATAATAATGTTCAAATTAACCATAATATAGGTGCCTATTATGAACTTAATTCGATTTTCGACAGTAGTCGAATTAGTTGATCGAACGAATTTTCATTTGGTATTATGGCACACATTCGATAAAAAAAAGTACTATTGTGATTTAGTTTATTCACAGAAGTACATTTTCTATCAGCTGTCACTTTAAATAAAAAATTGTTGTTAACAAATTTAAAAAATAAAACAAATATAAATCATGACTACGACGGAATTATTGTACGATGATTCATCTGATGAAAATGAACGCTTACTGGAACTGGCATGTACCTGTAGCCTGAACTTTTGTAAAAATTCCTTTTGCCAACAAAGAATTTTGTTCCATAAGGGAAACAAGGTTTTCCAACTGCTGCTTACTACTGTCGACTTTAGACCTGCATAAAATAACTAAAAATAATTAAGAATGTGGAATTTGCACACCAAAACTAGTAAATTAACAAAAAGCTTACATTTTCAACAATTGTTTTTAAAATTATTTACACCGTCGAAAGCAAATTTGTTTTCGTTGAAAAATTCGATGCACAACGAAATTTTCGACAGTGCTGCCAACTCATAATACCAAATTAAAATGCGATAGTCGATGTTCGATAGCCAGCGAATATCGTTTATCGAATGTAACTCATAATAGGGGCCATAGTTAACATGTTCCAGAATTTGTGCAAAATAAACCAAAATTAATATTATGGTCAGAATCAACAATTATATACACTGTGGCCATTTTAGCATTTTCGCAGCTAAATTTAGCATTAAAATTTTTTTATGAAGCTACACAATTCTCATTTAGCATTTGGCATCTTATTTAGGTGCCTATTATGAACTTAATTCGATTTTCGACAGCAGTCGAATTAGTTGATCGAACGAACTTTCATTTGGTATTATGGCATACATTCGATAAAAAGTACTATTGTGATTTAGTTTATTCACAGTAGTACATTTTCTATCAGCTGTCACTTTAAATAACAATTTTTTGAATAAATTTAAAAAATAAAACTAATATAAATTATGACTACGAAGGAATTATGGTACGATGATTTATCTGATGAAGATGAACGCTTAGTGGAACTGGCCTGTACCTGTAACCTGAACTTTTGTAAAAATTCCGTTTGCCAACAAAAGGATTTTGTTCCATAAGGGAAACAAGCTTTTCCAACTGCTGCTTACTACTGTCGACTTTAGACCTGCATAAAATAACCAAAAATAATTAAGAATGTGGAATTTGCACACCAAAACTAATAAATTAACAAAAAACTTACATATTAATTAATCCTCTTATTTAAGCTTTAGGTCTTTTTCTTTTTTTTTTTATAAAAAATATTAAATTTATTGAATCCAATATTTCGGCACTCCGTTGTGTGCCTTCTTCAGGGATTTTTTCTTGAATATTTGACAAAAAATTAACAATTTTTAATAAATTTAACAAATTTAACAAAATTAACAAATCTAACAAAATGTCATATTTTCAATTAAATACAAAAAGGTTTTCCAATTTAAACCTAATCTATTACAGTTTAAATAAATTTTTCATTTCCGTTTCTATTTTTATAAATTAAATATCTATAATTTTGTGCTACATTTTCACGGCCTAAGTTATAAAAAATAAAGCATGTCAATAAAGGGTTTATTTGTTATAACTTAGGCCGTCAGTATCTGACTTAAAATTAATTCTGGATATTGTTGGAATCTTTATAATTTGCAACATTTCTAACATAAATCTACGCTTGTAATTATTTTCCGTGTTTAAAACTGATATATTTTCAAAATCAGGAAAATGGTTCAAACTTGCACAATGGGTTGATAAAGCTGTTTTTTGTGAAGAAATATTCCTATATTTTTGATCTGACTTATGTCCTGCTATCCTAGTTTTAAGTTTATTTGTTGTCCATTAAGATTTCCCTTACAAGGTATTTTATAAACTACATTTGACATTTCCAAATTATTTATTTTATCCGTCACATTAGTGAATAATCTACCTATTGTCTTATAAGATTTATGTGCAATTTTATATATTTTCGTATCATAAATATTTGATTTTTCTAATCTTTCTCAAAATCTTGGTACATAAGTTATTGATTTATAAATTTTCGGTTCTGCGTTACTGTTGGAATGGTTTATTTTATGGTTATTATATTTTAATAATAAATTGGATATAATTTCCTTTGGAAAACTATTTTCCATTAATGCTCTAAATATTTTTTCCTTATTATTCCTATGGGCTATAAAATTTTTAGCCGTATTAATTATAACTCTTTTTGTATGATTTGAAAAAAACTTATTTGATACCAATAAATTAATTTTTTCTTATTATTAAAGTGTCTAAATAAGACAATCTTGATTCAAACTCCTTTTCCATTGTAAACTTTATATCTGCATGAAAAGATTTAAATGTATTTAAAATGTTTGTTGTTTCTGATTCTTTAATTACACAAAATAAATCATCCACATATTTTGTCATAATATTAGGTTTAATAGTTAACTGTTCTATACATGTATCTATTAATTTTTCCATAACAATATCTGCTACAATAGGAGATGCAGGTGAACCCATAGGAAGTCCTTTTAATTGAACATATTTATTACTATCAAATATGCAAAATTTCAGAATACGTAAAAATAAATCTTTATCTATATTAGTGTGTTCTTATACCTTATTCCATTGTTCCTCTATTATATCTATAGCAAGATCTATAGGTATACTTGGAAATAATGAAACTACATCTAAAGAACTTAATTTCTCATCATCATTTAACGTAATATTCTTAATTTTATCTTTAAATTGAAGAGAATCCCTTACATTATATTTAGAATTTTCCGAAATTTTGTTAAGAATTAAAAAAAAAAAATGATTTTAGCTTTTCTTTTAGTATTATTTAAAATATTTCGACGAAGAGTTTTATTGATTTCACTTAAATATTTTAAAAATGTTATAATAAATTTTGACTAAAAATAGTTGTACCCAAAATGACACTTCGTATGAAAATGGATAATTATTATGTGAAGAAACATATATCCCGTATTTTTTTTTTCAAAAATAGAATATTCAGGGAATATTAGAAATGCCGTCATCATGTTGTTTGTAAATATTATTTGCCCTTTGCTATTACGATATATTGATACAAATTCTATAGTGTAGATGTTTGAAAAAAATTGTTTGCTCTAAACAGCTGAAAAAATAATAATTTTAAAACACCAAATTCTCCATAACATTGAACTATAAGAAATAAAATGATCTAAAAAAGTTTGTATAGCATAGAAATACAATTCAAGACAAAGAAAAGAGGATGGTACTGTCAAATATTGTTTATAAAATACCTTTTAAGGGTAATGATGGTGGACAGTGTAGTAAAGTATATGTAGGTACAACAAAAAATAAGCTAAAAACTAGGATAGCAGGACATAAGTTAGACAAAAAATATAGGAATATTTCATCACATAAAACAGCTTTATCAACTCATTGTGCTAATCTAAACCATTATCCGGATTTTGAGAATACAATAGCATTAAAAACAGAAAATAATTATAAACGTAGATTTATGTTAGAAATGTTACAAATTATAAAAGTACCAACAATGTCGAGAATTAATTTTAAGTCAGACACTGAAAATGTAGCACAAAATTATAGACATATAATTTACAAAAATAGAAACGGATGTTTAAAATTTATTTATATTGTAATAGATCAAGTTTGTATTAAAAATATTTTTTTGTATTAAAATACTAAAATTTTTTAATTTTGTAATTTTAATTATTTTATTGTTAAATTTGTTAAAAATTTGAGAAATTTGTACGAGAAAGAAAAAACCCTGAAGAAGGCACTCAAAGAAGTACCGAAATATTGGTTATAATAAACATTTAAAGTTTTTTTTATCTGAAAATACCTTAAGCTCGATAATTTAATTATACTATAAATAATAAAGGTCGAATAAAATATATATTATAAATAGAAATAAAATTGTTTAAATTTTGCATGTGTCAGGGGTTTGCGGGCCCTTTAAATTTAATCTCAACTACCTGTGTTACATATTTATGTGTATCAGATGCTTAACCAAAATCTACCCAATTGTTTAAATCTAGTAATTTATTTCAATTTCGTTAACAAGTAAGTACTATGTATTTCGTTTCGAATAAAATTTCATACTGGTAAAAAATTTTAACAAAAATCTATTAAAGAAATGAAGCATTATTTTTAGCATTTTCTTAAAATCATTTTTAGCATATTTTGGCCATGTCTAATGCCAGATTTAGCTGTAAAAATTATATAGTCAATGTTAACCAAATT
Organism: Pollenia amentaria; assembly: GCA_943735925.1. NCBI lineage: Eukaryota > Metazoa > Arthropoda > Insecta > Diptera > Polleniidae > Pollenia > Pollenia amentaria. The sequence goes on along the minus strand of OX031009.1, from coordinate 211,103,933 downwards.
ATGGTAATTTATTTCAGCCATTTATTCAATTTGCTTGTCAAATGTCAAGTTATAATTTTATTTAGTTTTTGATTCCTGTTACGTGTTAAGTTCCACTTTTAAAAGCAATTCCCTTTAATTAATTTTCCAGCCTGTGACGACCTTTATTAGCATTCTTTTTGTTTTACTGGTTTATACTACTACTACGTAAATTAATGTAGTTTAACCAATAATTAAAATAAATTGATTGAGAATTTTAAGCAAACCAATTAAGTATGTAATTAAAAAGCAGTCAAATATTGTAGAGAGCAAAACAACCCCAGTTTTATTGCTTTTAAACGTATTATTTTAAACTTAAAATTAAACGTATAATGTTTTAAAATATTTTAATTTCAAACATATTATTGTTATTATTAACCATCACATGTTTAGAGACAACCATAGCATGGTTGCGGCTTTTAGGTGAATTAATTTGCCAAAGTATGGTTAAATTAACCATAATATGTTCAACTGTATGGTTGAAGCATTATGGTATTAAAACATTATATTGTTAAATTCAACTTTATTGTTAATTACAAATAAAATATTATTAATCGAAAAAAAGTAATGTTAAAAGCAAACAAATATAATTTGTTTTTGAACAATACTTCAACCATGTTTTTTCTCTGCGTGTACCCAGAGTATATTTTCTATAAAATCGTATTCACAGACATTTTTTAATAGCAACAAATAACTCAAGTAGTTAGTCATCGTCCAGACTTGCAATTTTTGTTGCTGCAATTATTTTAAATTCTGCTTTGAAATTCCACAAGTGTCTAGATTATGAAATTCTAGGGTTGTATTTTTTGTATTTTTATCTTGTTCGTTTTATATTTTATGTATGAATACAAATACACCTACAGCCAACTTCATGTTGAAAAGATTGAGATTTACGAAACAAAATATAATTACAGAGTACATAAAACTTAGTACCTTTCCCTAATCTTCTCACCTATCTCACCGATAATCTTAACAATTGTAGAGCAAAAATTGCAAATCTTAGTATTCTGTGGAAAAAGTGTGAGCGTTCTATTTTCTTTGCAAAATATACATATTCCCTACATTCCATTTTCTTGTCATTCCGTCTAAAACATTTTGTGTAATCATCTAAGACCCCATAAATTATATATAATGGGTCTTTGAGTAGTTCTAAGTCGATTTAGCCATGTCCATCTGTCTTTCTACCTGTCTGTCTATTGATATCACGCTCACTATCAAACAACGGGAAGAATTATTTTGGTGTCAAATAATTCTGCCAAGCAGCTTGCGATGGGAATCCAGCACAATCGGAATTTTCTGTTGAATTTAGCGCGAAGTCTAAAGTTAATATTAAAAAATACAACAATACTTTAATAATCCAGCCGAGCCACACCATCGTCAACTCCATCCATTGCGGGAGAAGCAGAGCAGCACCACCGCTCGTGGAGTGCATGGGTATTCTAATGTTTTCCGACTTAAAACTAAGGCCCTAATCATGTAAAACGCAGCGCAACGCCAAAGAATAACATTGAAAGCACAAACAATGTCATAAATATTTTGTAATTTTGTTGTTGCTTTCAACAGAAAATCATGTACCGTTTTAAAATTTTCAACGACACAAGCAATGGAGCGTTTGAAATTTTAAAACCCAATGTGAATTTCTGTAGGAAGCAACAACAAAATTACAAAATATTTATGACATTGTTTGTGCTTTCAATGTTTTTCTTTGGCGTTGCGCTGCGTTTTATATGATTAGAGCCTAAATCTTTAACACGAACTGTTTGTGACGAACCAGTAATTCCTTTTTTTTATGTCGTTAAGAACAATAATAAAATAATTACAATTAAAATAAAATAATAAAATAATTACAAAAAAAAAAAAAAAACAAGTAGAAATTATAAAAAAATAGTCGGGAGTGCCTTACGTTTCTGCCGCATCTATTCCGAGTGGAAAGTTTTGTCCATGCGTGCGCGTCCAGTTAGGGAAAGCTCTCGCCAACTTGGAGTAGTAGTCCCGGTAGTTGTGCAGGTGTCCCAAAGTTTCCCTACAGAATTAAGAAGAAAAGAAATATAGTCAAACATTTTTAATAAAAGTATAATGAACAAAAAAAAAATATAAGTAAGAAAACTAACTGAAAAGATTTTTTTCTTACCAAAAAAAAAAAAAGGAATAAAGACAAATAATTTTTTTTACGCGGACCCTTTGACACGTAACGGACGGACAGGAATACCTACTGTTTTCCTCCTTTGTGTTTCCCGTTTATGCCAAAATAGCCCAGAATACCTAGAAAGCAGCCCCGGTCTTTATTAAACACTTCAAGAGAATTTTACAACTGATTGCAGATAGTTTACACTATTATACTTTGTATAATAGTGTGATAGTGTAAATTTAATGTGTTATGAAAATGACAACTATTTTGAAAAAAGTTTGACATCCCATACGACTTCATCGTTTTTTGAAATTTTTTCAAACGTTTTTCTTTCAGGGTTGCATTTTAACAAAAGCATGTTCATGTCTGATTGTGTGACCACAAACTGTAATGTTTCATTAAATTTTTGGACAGTCGTAACAAAACTCATAAGATTTCCATCTCACAAATTATTATGGAATACGTAAGACTTGTGTGATAGTGTAAACAAGTCTTTAGGAGTGAGAATTGATTATAGTGCGAGATCTGTCCGGAGGAAATAAAAGAAAAACTCAACAACTTCTGTTACAATTATTTATTAAAGAAAATCAGAAAAAGTGTAAAGCAAAAAGTTAAAAAAAGAAAATTTAAAATAAAAATAATATTTAAAAATTTAAATATAAATTAAAATTTAAGATAAAATTAAAAATGAAAATTTTAAATTATCAAAGTTGTTTTTGGGAATACTATTATTTATTAAAAGATTTTGTTTGTTATGCTTAATTCCCTTTTTTAATAATTGATAAAAAGTACTGAAATTTATTGTTGGAGGATAAGCTGTTCCTATGCGCATTTCACTGGTTGCTTAGGCCAGATCATCAGGAAACGTTCTCCTAAATAATTTTAGAAAAGCCAAAGCTATCAGCAAACAATTTATTAAAATTTTAATTTAAATTCAAATTTAAAATAAAATTTAAGTTTAAAAATTTTAATTTAACCCTCTGCGCGACTGACGTGACTTTATAATAACAATTCCAATGAAGTGGTGGTACATTAGACACAATTTTGATGGCTTATATTTTCCATGTTCTGAAATTATTTTTTATTCAAGATTAATGTTATAGCTTGTTATTTGCTGTTATTTATTTTTGAGAACAAATCGACAGTCAATTTTAAACCATATTTAATGGCATGACACAAAATAGCCCTAAAGAACTTACATCTATACAAAAACAAAAAAAAAATTAATAATTTCCTATTTGTTTTTTACAAGTTTTACACTAGGTTTAGTTCACATTTGAGCTAACCAGTATAGCAAAAATGTGATTATTTTAATTGTTTAATAAAAAATACAACGTAATTTATATGGTGCATTAAACCAGACATTCTAACATTGATATGTCAAATTATTTGATCAAAGGCTCAGAATCTGCTCTTCGCGGCTTTTAAAAGTTTCAGATGATGTTCTTTTAGAACAGTGAATAATTTGTTTTGTATTAGATGAAAACAAAAATAATAAGAGATATACAATATTGAAACTATTTTATTGACGTGTTGTTTAGGAGACACTACAAAATATATCAATAATATTGAGAAGGTTGTTTCTCAGGCACCTTCCTTAATATTGACGGGATTGTCTTGAAGACACTATTCTGCTCCGCGTGATACGTGCGCTATCTTTGATCGCATTCGTCACACCAACGTAGACCTGAAAACGTAGTAAGGAGGTACTGAATGCGTGAGAGACGATGTTTGAAAAGGAACGGAAAAAATCCCGTTTTTCTTTCATTGCTGTCTATTAGACAACCACGTCAGTCGCAGAGAATAACAAATATAATTTGGGAATTATTTCTTTTCATAAGCTACTTTATTATATTCAACACTTTTTTTTTCTTTCTGGTAGTGTATAAAGTGATTCCTAAAAATTCAATGAATAGAACTATTACAAAAAGCTTTATAAAATACATAACTGAAATTAAGCTCATAGAATAAATTCGAAAAATAAAAAAGTGTTAAATAATTTTAATTTTAATTAAAAAGTTAAGAATGGAATTAAAAATTTAAAGCAAAAATAAAAACTTAAACTTTAACCCCCATATTTATAAAAAATATTTTTTATGAATAAAAGGTTTTTTAAACAACCCTGCTTTAAACCTAAAATATTTTTTATTAATATGGGGGTAAAAATTTAAAATTGCAAAACCAAATAAAAAAAATTTAACTGAATAATCAAAATAAAGAATTTTAGAATTAGAGTAAAATTTAAAATTAAAATTTTAATAGTGAAATCAGAATTTGGAAATACTTTCGTTCTTTTATGTTTTTTCTTTAAAGAAAAAAGGAAAATATTGTTGATGAATTTTCAAATGAAATTAGTACAAAGTTTTATCATTGAAATATGAGTGAATTAGTTAAATACCGGCAATAAGAAGGAAAATCAAGGTTTGGGACATCCATAAATCTGGATGTCCCACTTGGGATCGATGCTCGACTGATAGCGCTACACTAGCCATCGTAATTGTCCGGTGTATTTTATAGGGAGACGAAGAAAATACCTACTCTGCGCCCCTTTTCTTTTAGTTATGATAAAAAAGCTGATATGATTTTTTTGCGTGTGTAGGTACATATAAATGTACAGAGTAGTAGCAAGAACCACCCGATCGGGCGAGCTCGATCGATATTGTTTGCAGGGATTACATTCATGCTATCACACTTTTACATATTACTTGAGTTTTTGACATGTATTAATACGAAGTATAATAGTGGGGGACGGGGTGTTTCGCAGAGGCTGAAAGCTCTCTATCTGCTATGCACTTGGGGGTAGCAAGAAGCGATTCCTTTGTCCGAAATTCCCAAGCATCTCACAACTTCCGGTCTTAGACCAAGTGTTCCCTGGAAATGTCACTCAGGCACCCGTCTGATGGCAGCTGAAGTTGAGAAGGCGTGCAGGACTGAGTATCCTGAGTGCAGGCTAATGCCGATGCGTCTCAGGAAACTAGGTGACAATCCGGTAATATTAAGTCACTGAAACTCAACTGTATTTAACCCGGCCTAGCGGCGTTGGCAGCCCCAACTCTAGGATCGGAAGCTTTGGCCTAATCAGTCAATCTTCTTAAATTCAAATGATTACAGAAACGTCAATAAATTTGAAGCCCTATGTTCTTCGTGAACATTTTATTTAAGTATTTTATGCTACAATTTTGTATTAATATTATATTTAATTAAATAAAGGACATATATATATATATATATATATATAATAGTGTAAACTAGTCTTTAATAATCACCTGATATTTTTAGTGTTTGAAGCTAAAAATTTCCCATTGGTAAGTTAGTATATTATTTAATTTAATTTTATTAAAAATAAACTTTAAGAATTTACGTTCTATTAAAAAATAAATGTTTTCAGATCAATAGCAGTAGAATAGCAACACTGTCGGTGTTTTTTGTTCGTTGCAAATAAAACAACATTTTTTTACACTTCCATTGGACTGATGGATGGATGGATGGTTTTTGATTGAATGCATGGACAGTGAAACAGACCGTTCTGAAAAGGCGTTTGATTTGGTGGCTAAAGCCATTCAGTTACTTAGTAATTCTAACTAGTTGTCTTTAGTGTCTGAAATTCTATCGCCTTTTTTTGTTTTACCATTTTGTGTGTGGTAAAACGAGCATTAACTGCGTTTTGCTTATTTTTTATTTTTATATTATTTAATTTTTATTCTATTTATTTGTTTAACAACTTTATTTTTATGCATACAAGGATAACAACATTTGCTAATAATTCGCTTAAATATTTATTTAACTAATGTAGATCAATGGCAGAATGGTTGCTATTTGTATTAGAAAAAAATGTTTATAATATAATTTTTTTTTTTTTTTATAAAATTTTTTTCTATAAAATACAATGCTCGTAAAGGGTGTTTCAAAAATTAAGGCAACATTTGAGTTTTTCTAGTTTTTAATATTCGAAATATTTTTATTTTTAACATTTTTTATTTTTCGAATTTCATTCTATGAGCTTAATTTCAGTTATGTATTTTATGAATATAATAAGGTAGCTTATAAAAAGAAATAATTCCCAGATTCTATTTTTATTTTTTATTGAATTATAAAAAAAAAACGATAAGGTTGTTTACGTAGTAAAACATCATCCGAATGGCCCTTCACGGCTTTTCTAAACACATAGACACTCTTTTGACGAAATTCCCCGAAATCAATTTGTGGGTGAATTTCGTTGAATTTCCTTCTTTAATGCCCAGTTAGTTGTTGGCCTTTGGCTTTCTCCATTACCCATCTTCTTCTTTATTTGCATTTTCGGTTTTCAAATGTTATCGACCATACAATTGCAAAATTTACATATCACAAGTTTAATGATTATTTTACATTAGATTTCATTTAATACATCGTTTACCATCTGATCTACTTCATTCTGAGATCTAGTCCATTGTTGTATATTTTCAAGTCATGACATTTCCTTTCTGCGCCTACCATGTTTTCCGTCCACTTTGGCTTGGAGGATTGTTTGAAGTACCATATATTTAGGGTTCCTCATAACATGTCCTTAATATGCAGGTTTTCGTTTTTTGATGTGATAAAAATTTGATGAGAGATAAAAGTTTACGTTCTCGATTCATTCGTACGTCGAAAAACTTCGTTATTAGATTTATAAGATGGCGAGGGTATTTAAAGTACTCTGCTTCCTAAGAAAAGAGGTTACTTGATAGATTTAACAGTATTAATTTTGAACAATGAAAATTTTCCAATTTGCTGAAGTTAAAGGGAAGAAGCAGAATCTTACCTGCCTTATAGTTTAATAGTGTCCAATATGACTTTTATCAGTTGTTGCGATAGAAGCCAAAGTATGATTCAGTTTAGTTGCAGCTTTAGATAAATAGCAGCTTTTTAAGCGCAAAATACGTTTTTGTGAAAAATTTATAAAATTTGTACTAAAATATGTAAATAACATTAGCCCAATTCACAATCTTGTGCAAATGGGGTTGCATCGTAGCATTTGCAAAATGGTATAGTTTATTTTTACTCTACACCAACAAAATAAATACCAATGCATTTTCTACTCTTTTGCAAATATGCAATTTATAAAACCAATAGTTTATATTTACTTGACATACATATGCAACATTTGATTGCAAATTGACAGCAAACACTCAGTGAACCAAGCGACTTGCAATCGGTGGCTAAACGCCGTCGATTAATTCTTACTCATACCGCCACCGCTGACTTTATTTTGCTCAAAAGCAAAGGCGGCTTCAAAAGCCGCTTGTTCTGTCTCTTCCGCCGATGAAAGTGTATCGGCTGACAATAACACAGCAAAAATTAAAAAAAAAAAATAATGTGCTGTTTCTAGGTGACAAGCCATTGATTATGTAGTAATTTTTTTTTTTTTTTTTTTTTTTTTAGATTTTATTGACAAAATATTTAATTTACAATAGTTGGTCTCAGCGCCTTTAAGACATTGTTGAGACGAGTTGGCAAAAATTACATTTTACTTAAAATTTATGTTAAATAAAAGAAATAAAAAAATCAATTAAATTACATTTTGAGATCGGCTTTAAAGGGATCATAACATTAAAAGTTCATTTATATGTTGCAGAATGTGTTGTTTAAGAAGTCTTTTAAAAACGGAGATTCTATTCTCATTTTTCAAGATTTGAGGCAAGTTATTATATTCACGACTATCCATAAATTCTACTCGCTGCTTAGTTGTTTCCAACCTACACCAGGCGATTCTTAAGTTTTCATTATTTCTTGTATTTATCGCATGAAAATCACTCCGTTTTTTGAGTGCTTTTCGTATAAATTTTACCACGATTTTGTCTTCTAGAACGCGTAACTTTACTTTTTGGCGACGTCAATTAGCCACCAAGTTCATGCGACTTGACGCCGTTAGACTTTTTGTTTTGTGGGGCTACGACAAAGATCGTGTCCACGGATACACCCCTATCGTTGGAGCATTCGCCGGGATACCGCCCGACATGAGCGAAAAAGTGGTCACAAACTACCTCAAAGGATCGACTGCTGCAACTAATTTAAAGGCGGTCATTTAAATCACATTGTATTTCTTACGTTATGGCAAGGTCCAAGTATTATAATGAAATACAAGTTTCATCGAAATCAAAGTTTTATTTCAGTTTTATTAAACTTTATTTTTGAAACCGAAAATGGATAACCCGTTACTTTCTTACTTGTTTAATGTTTTTTTACTTAAACCAGAAATAGACATCAATTATTCTAGAGATTGTAAAAGTAGATCATCTACATATTTCAAAATCATTTTTATTGATTTGCTAAAACCTGCTTTAAGTGACAGAAGAAAAAAAAATGAGTTGTTGACACTCACGAATGCATTTGATTTGTGCGAGTGCGTTTCAAAAACATTGAGGTGATAAATTGATTTTGCATTCATCAAAAAAAAGTTTCAATAATAAAAATTGTTCATAAATATTTACAAGTTGTACACAAATATGTTTTCAGATTATTTTCATCTAATTGATAGATATAATAATCATTATAATTAAATTGCTCTTAAAAGTAATTGAATGCCAAAATAAAATCAATTTTCACATATTTTCTTGATGTTTTTTACACACTTTGAAATTATAGTTTATTTTAATAGGTGTGTTCATTTACTTTACTAGCAGTTACTGGCAACTTATAACATTTTTCTCTCAATTACTCAAAAAGAAAAGTAAATTAATGCTTTACCAGCAAAAACTAGCAAGTTAGGCATATCGACATTATTCAGCTGTCAGGTACGGGATTATTTCTTAATAAATTCGTTTGTTTTGAACTATTTGCGCAAGAATAGTTTTCTTAAATTTTCGAATAATAAATATTTCATGTTATTCAAAAACCTTTGAGTAAAAAATTATGAAAATTCTTTTTTTCACGCTCTCGTTGCAAGTTTTTTGAGTACGTAAACAATTACTAGTAACAATTGAAGCAAAGCCGCGAATGACGTTGTAAAAGCCACTTATTGAAAAACCTGTTTTTTTTTTGCAGATTACCATTAACATTACTCTCTTACACTGCTTAAACATCAAATAACCCAAAATGATGCACCTTAACGCCGTCAAATTGCGATACAAAGAGTCAGCCAGTGGAATAACGTTTTAAGTTACTAACAAAATGATACAAACGAACTGGTTTTTCAAAGTAGAATAACGTTTAAAAAGCCGCTTGTGAAGTGGGAAAACGTTTTAAATGACATCGCGATTGTGGATATGAAACGTTTTTCCACTAAAAAAAAAATTATAAACTGTAAATTTGCATGTAATATAAAATTAAAATATCATGATATTTTGCATACAAGTTTTTATTATCATTATTTTTGATAATCTACCAAAAAAATTAAAAAATAAATAACCCTGCCTGTTAAAAACGTTTTTTTTTTATCTCTCCTGAAAACCATCAATTTTGTAACTTACAACGTTATTCGCAGCTGTGCTTCAATTGTTGAAAATGAGCAATAATTTTCTGTTAATTAACCCGCCTAATATTGATGAATATTAAAAAGTCCTATAGTCGGTTGCTCCGAATCTTATATACTCTTCACTACTGTTGTAGCATGCCTGTATAATGGTTTTAACGTTTAACAATATTGCTGTTATCTAGCAACGCAGACTGTATTCTACTGAACTTACCACCTCTGACTTTTAATAGGTACTCTTTGAAACAACTCTTTTTTGGGAAAGGCGGTCTATTTGCATTCCAGTCAAAATTCAAGTGCAAAGGAATTGATGCGCTGAATAAGGATCAGCCAATTCCCCGTATAAAAATAGAATTTTTCTAAATATCACGCTATTTTATATAAACCATTTTGTAGAAACGGACGTTCGCCATAGTGTTGAAACGATGGTTGTAAAGCCAACAAGTCTCAAGAGCAGGAACGTTTACGTATATTTTATGTTGTGGTGCCGAGACAGTATTCATTGTAAATTGGGGAGAAATTTTTGGTAGCCTTATTGTGGGGAAAGTTACACAAATTGACTTGAATTGCGCATGTTATAATGGGGTTTCATTAGTTTTTCTAATTAGCCTTAAGTCGTTGACTTTGGGTTGTTTTCTAGGCACCAGGGTGAGAGTTTGATGTAGACAAATGTTAATCCGATGTCTCGTTGAATTAGTGTTAGACATGATCGGAGAAATCCTCGTAGTCCCTAGGAAGGCGAGTGCAGAAAGGACCAGAAGCTGGGGGAACACAAAGAAACACTAACAACAACTTGATCATCTGGCGTGCATACCCAAAAAAAATGGAGCTTCCAATGAAGGGAGAAACGTAAAAGTTTCGCTTACCATATCGCTTACGGTAAATGTAATGATCAGCTTTGCACACTAAACTTTTTGTTACCGTCAATCTTTTATATGCTCCCCTTACAAACCTGCTTTGTAGTAAGGGAATGTCGTGGCCCTTCAAATTTTGTATATATATTTTCTTAAATTTATTAAGAATTCGTTTACTTACCTTACTGCATCTCCGTATGTCTTACTGCGTAGTACATAAATGTGCGTTTACTTTTTTAAATATTCCATCAGTGCTTCGCAATATAAGAAAAATTTTTATTGGGTAGTATTTGCCCGACCGTAAAATATAAGCCTTGGCTTTTGTTAGCGTGGTATGAAATAAATAATAAAAAAATGTTTCGAAATTTAAAAAAGTGAAATCATAAAGGCTGGGTTTTTGAGATATCAGTCAAACTAGGCTTAGTAAATCTGAAAAACAGATTTGTGCCGCCATTACCAAGTTTGTATACAAAATTTTGAAGGAACAGCTTAGTTTTGCTTAAATTGTTGGTCATTAATGAACTATGAAAAAATCACAGCTTACCGGAAAAATCCGTATTTCAAAGAACGTTAAACTTAGTTTAAACTTAATACACATCTCAAAAAATCCGGCCTAAACGGTTAAAATGAAGAAGAGAAAGGCTTTTGAATGTTGCATTTACTTAATAGATCGAAACTCCTATCTAAAACTACACCTTGAAACAGTTCGAGTTTAGGACTAAAATTTCTTAAAGTCTTATTCACCTAATAACACAGTGTTATCAAAGATCGTATGCAAAGTTTTTTATAAGTTCGAATTACAAAGTAACCTTTTTCTATGAACGGAAATAATGTTTGCCTAAGGACCCAAGTCCCCAAAAATCATGTAAAATTTGTTTTGTAACATTTTCAACGGACTTTTAATTTTATTTTAGTTGAATACTCTAAAAACGTTTTAAGCTAAATTGTGCGCGGGTATGGCAAACAAAGACTGCCGACGTATTGTGGGAAACGTAACCCAATTAAAAAAGTGGCAATGAAAACATAAAGTTTTATACGTTCGTGTGCTAATTTATTTTAAATCTTTCTATTTAAAAAGATGACATACGACACACTTAACAAACAAAACCGAATGTTACACAATTTTCAGCTTACTAGACACAGCAACAACAACAACTTAATCTCACGTACACACACATTTCATCATGAAAGATTTTTCAGATGATCGAAAGTTTATTTGAAGTCTTTTTATCCGTTGATTTTCAATAAAACTTTTGGTAATTCCCAAGCCCCCATCGATGGCTGGTCATGTGTATTTTAATTTTTATACACTTAAAACGTTGTAATCCAAAATGTGTGGGTTAGGGGGGAAACAAAGAATTGCTTAAACATTGTGGGTAACACAACCAAATCAAAAAGTGGCACTGAAAACATAAAGTTTTAAATGGTCGAATGATATTTTTTTACACCGAATGTGATACAATTTTCAGCATATTAGATACAGCAACAACAACAATTTAATCGTCACGTATACACACATTTCATCATGCAAGATTTTTCATGGTGAAATTCAGATGATCGGAAGTTTATTTGAAGTGTTTTTATCCGTTGATTTTCACAAAACTTTTTGGTAATTTCCAAGCCCCCATTGATTGCTAATCGTGTGTGGAACAAAAGAGTAGCACTAAGTGCTGGTTCACACTCTTCGAATTTTAGCCGTCAAGTCTTGAGAAGGGAAAACAAAATGCAATTTGTGTTCCTCTATCTCCTTAAAACTGAAGACTTGACAGCTAAGACTTGAATAGTGTGAACCAGCACTATGTCATCGTCCAGACTTGTAATTTTTGTTGCTGCAATTTTTTAAAATTATGCTTTGAAATTGCATAAGTGACCAGATTATGAAATTCTAGTTTTGCAATTTTTGTATTTTTATCTTGTCTTTCCTCATTTTTATATTTTTTTTATATAAATACAAAAAAACCTACGGCCAACTTCTAGTTAAAAAGTATAAGAATTACAAAACAAAAATTGCAGAGTACATGAAACTGAGTACCCCTTCGCAATCTTCGAAGTCCTCTCTCTCACCAATAAACTCTAGAACTTCTTGAACAAAAATTGCAAGTCTTGACGATGACTAACTTCGCTAAGTTCGAAAAATCGCTAGCACTATTCAATTCAGCGTACTGAAAATAGCTTAACTGCTAAGACTGGGCTTCTTGCTAAGACAATAAACTGTCAAATTCGTGCACAGTGTTATTTATGAACAAAAATAATTTTTTAAGATTCAAAAATAAATACGTAAGTATGTTGTGAATAATTATTTGTAAACACAAATAATAATTTGAGTATCATATTACAACTGGGCATTTAGTCATAATAATGTCGTTGGATAAAAGTGGATAATGTTCAATGATACTGCTTTTAAATTCATGACCTTTACAATAACACAATTGTTTCTTCCGCTTTTTTATTTATTCTCGAAAATATCTTCTTCTAGTGGCACATACAAATTAAATTAGAATCTGGGCACAAGTAAGGGCTGTACGAACTAAGTCCCCAAAATTAAGGAATTAATTCATTATGAATTAAAGCCCCGATTTTGAAAATTAAAAAAATTCCCAAATATGAAATAATCCGCAAAGCAAAAATTAACTAAAACCCTACTGTTTGAAACTTATTTAAAAATCGTATTAGTCCTCAGTTTAAAATTGAAACAGATAAGCCTTAATTAGAGAAGTCGGTGTTTGTTATATTATTAAGAAGAAAATTCTTGACCCCGGTTATGCAGAGAAGCCTCAGTTAGATTCAGAAGAAAAATTAGTCCATCCATACTTAAATCAATATGAAGCGGTATCAATAGTACGGTAAGTACGGATTATATTGAATCAAGTACAGAAAGATGGATTTAAGTACGGATTATTCAACTGCGAAATACTCAACACATCCATATTTAATCCCGAATTCGTACTTGAAATAATCAAAAAATGAGATTGGTTGAAGTAAAACGAAGGTTGAATCAATTTCAAAATGCGGTGGATTCAAGTATTATAAAGTTGATTTCATCCCGAATTCGTACTTAATATAATCCGAAAGTGAAATTAGAGTGATTCTAACCTAAAACACTTACCCCAGAGAACCAGAGACAGAACAGGAGAATATTATTATGCTTGATTTACTTCAGTGGTGTCAAATATGATTGTGTTGGTGCGATTACTCTTGTCTCTTACATTCCCAGCGGGAGAAATCTGCGGTTGCGAGGCCTTATTAACATACATATTTTGCTATGAAGACTTTAGAGCAATTAATAATAACACAATTATCGAAAAATGTTGAGTTATTGACAGACACAATCAGTTATTATTTAAATAAATTTAATTTGGAACCTGCATTTCGCAGAAACTTTGCTTATTTTTTGGAAAAATTGAGCACTTGACAATATATGAAGTCTTTTTACAACCTTATACAATTCTTTCCAATATTTTTAATTTTGTGCTCAACATACCTTTGCGAATGCCAACAATGAAAATAATAATTGCACATACCAATGCAAATAATAACCGCCATATTAACCGCCATTATTAAAAGAGAAGATTTTACTAGCCTATTAAAATGTACTTTTATTTACCAATAATATCTTCTAAATTTAAATTGCAGTTTCGAAACAACAAAATATTTTTTTAAGTTTGTGGACGTTAAACAATAAAGTTTCATTAATACATCAATAATACACATCTTCTTACCCAAAAATTTTACCTGCTGTCACATTTGCTTTTATGTGTATAGGTTTACACATAAATTGTAGGAAAACAAGACTTTTTTAAATATTTTTACTTACTTGAGAAAAGTGTTTTCAAAGGAAAAAAACCCATTGACGCGATTGGTACAGAAAGAAAAATATTTTTACAAGCACAAAATACCAACAAATTCTTGTGGCTATTTTTTTCTTAATAATTTCTGCATTTAGGTACGTCTTTATAACGAAAGAAAAAGGGACCCTTTAACAGGCATCAAAGAATTTTTTTTCACAAACAAAACACATATCGTTAGCTTAAATGCAAAACAATGTAGATATTATTTGTCAATCATTGTACAATGTTAAAAACAGAAATAAGACAAAACATAAACAAAGATAATAAATAATAAATATATTATTTCTGTGAATGAGAGTGTTTTGCAGTAAAAAATTATATTTTACGCTCGCAAAATAAAAGAGCGTAAGCGTACATGTGAGTTTTGCTTACACAATTGTGTATGACGCTGACATCCCTGATTTACTTACTTTTTACACCTATTTGTTTCACTTTTATAGTATTGCCGCCTTTGTTTACAGAATTTCAATTATAAAACGTAAGCATCATGACCGACATGATGTATTTAACTAAATATAAGCTAAATAGGATTTTTTGCTTTTTTTACTGTTTAAATATGAAAATAAATTATGTTTTTCTTCTTTTTTAAATGAATTATGCCCCCAAAAAATTATTTAATCCCCCAAAACTCTTTATTGCTTTTTTGAATATATAATTTTGGCGACGAGCCATAGCAGGAAACAATTTCGCATTCATAAGGACCCAGAGTATATGTACAAACTTGATAGGATTTAAAATCAATATTGTAGAAATTCCAAACTGAATAACAAACTTAAATACATATCGATGCCTTCCTTTCTCAACCTCGTATCTTAAAAAAATACGGTATGGACTTTTTCATATAAAACTATTGCTATTTTTGTGTTCTATTACTGCAACCACTTATTATTTCAATAATTTATTAATATTTACAGGATTGAGACAAAGTATTGAAATAATAAGTTGTTGCAGTAATAGAACACAAAAAAAAACAATCGTTTTATATGAAAAAGTCCAAACCGTATTTTTTAAGATACGAGGTTGAGAAAATAAGGCATCGATATAGTCTTTCCCCCTATGCTGAAGGGTTTAAAACAGCAGTAATTTGCTAAACAAAAAGTGGGAACATGTGTTAATAATATAACGTCAATTAAATATAAACAGAACTATTTTGTCAGTTAATCAATAATTTATAACCATTATAATTAAATTGAAATTCAAATTAAAAAAAACATCTTAAAATAGTTTAAATTGCTCTTAAACTTTTAATTAGCAATATTTAGTTGAAAATAAATTTAAATCGTCAAGTGTTGAAATAACTAAATTTTTATACTTTTCAATTAGAAATGACAATAATAGCTCATAGCAAATGTTTAATTTATTTATAGTTGACAGCATCAATTCAATTAAAACGCCTTGCAGTCCAAACGATCCATTGTCTGATCAAACGAACAACATCCGTATCCGTTTCATTTATTTAAAACGTCCACACACAAGTACATTTAAAATCATATTATCATTTGGTTAATGAACCATTAAAAATCTATTAAAAACTCGAGATATCAAGATATTTTTTTAACATTTGTCTAACAATTTTAAATTGACCATATATTTATTTTTTTTTTGAATACATAAGTTAATATGCAGTAGTGTTGACAACTCTTTGGGACTAAAAAAAGCTAAATTTATTGCTGAAAATGCTTTTAGAGAATGCTGGTGGTTTAAGAAAATTTCATTACAAAAACTCAAAACATGTTTTTTAAAAAAAGGAATAAAACTATTTTTTAAAATAAAGTTTTATATCGATCCATTACCGCAAAAAAGCTTAAGCGGAAAAAACATAATTTTACAGGAGAAAGTTTTTATATTATAAATATTTCATGAAAATTTTGTATAAAGATTGGTGCTTAAGCTAAAATTGTTTTTGCTATAAAATCGGCAAGTGCTCGATATAAGAGATTGCTTTCTATATAAAATTAGAATGTGTATGTGAATTAAGAAAAAACATGCGTGACATTTTAATCATGGCTAAATTTATACTGCCGTATTCATAAAAAACTAAAATGGATATGAAATCTGTTTTAAAAAAAATGTGTATAGAAATTTTGTTTTAAAATACGTTTGAAATCTATTTTATTTTTTATGAATACGGCAGATAAATTTTATCTTTAAAATTTTGTTTAAAACTTTTTAAAAAAACATTGTAAAATAAAATGTCTAATTGTTTAATAATTGTTGAAAATTTATTAGTTTGAATTTCATATGAAATTCTTATAAACCAATTAACCTGATTAGCTTTATAAAATCCTTTACTGTAATTATAAGATTTATTCTTGTAGTATAGGACAGTCAATGAAATAAATAAATAAAACAAAAAAACAAAATTTAAATATAATTTTATATGAAAACTTTTTCAACGCCAGGTGAAGGGGCTTACAAAATAACCTCAAAATCTTCTTATAAGTAAACAAAACAAGAAAAAAAGTTCAGTCGGCCAAAGTCAACCATTTTATATCCTACATGTTCAATTATGGACCCACCGTTACAAAATTATGTCATAAAGTCAAGACTAATAAAGAGTTTTATTGTGCCGAATGTTATCTGATTTTGGGAAGTGGGTTTATATGGGACCTAAGGTTGGCATAACGTTTTGACGTAGCATAGTAACATATATGGAAGTAATTGTCGCCAAATATTATATCAATACCGAAATTTTAGGAAGGTGTGCCCGCGTGTTTTTAAGATTGGCTCTGGTTTTCGAGATATACCGTTATTTCGAAAATGGAGGAGGTTGCACAACATATGTTCGCGTAACTCAAAAACGCTTTAGCTTATTGAAAAAACTTAAAAAACCTTTAAGAAAAGTAAAACTTCTTTCTAATATCCGCAGTCGTTTGAGAAACATAATCTTTTTTTTTGGAAAAAAAAATTATTTTTTTAATAAAATTTCGAAAGTTTTGTTTTTTAAAAATTCATAAAATATTGGAAAATGCAGCTTTGCTTCTAATTTTTTGCAGACGTATAAAAAATTCATAACAAAACAAGCCATAAATGATCAAAATCTGTTTGCAACTTGATTTTATTCACAAAAGTCGACAAATTTTAATTAATTTAAGAATTTCATAAAACGCAATATTTGTATGGGAGCCCCCCTAAGGGATGGTGATAAAGGGAAAGTATAATTTGAGGAAATGTAAAGAACAAAAAACTAATGGAGGTCAGTCATTCGTTTTATCCCCCTAGGGGCGATATAATGAATGACTAAAATGGGACTTTTTCTTCAATATATTTCTAGTCTGCATTGAACCTTTTGTATGGAAGCCCCCTTAAGGAATGGAGATAGCGTGTGGGTATGTTAGAAATAAATGATTGAGATGAAAAATAAAGTGGGGTTGGTCATACATTTGACCCATCTAAGGGTATCCTAGGCGCTGCAGGGGCAACATTTAAGAATTTCATTAAACGGCCATATTTGTTTGGGAGCCCCCCTAAGGGGTGGAGATATATGGCAACTATGTTTTAAGAAAATGTTAAGAACAAAAAACATTGAAGGTCGGTCATACATTTTATCCTCCTAGGAGTGAATCCTAGGCCTTAGAAACAAATGATGGGAATGAAAAATAAAGTTGCGCTGGTCATACATTTGGCCCGTTTAGGGGTATCTCAGGCGCTGCAGGTGCAAAATTTAAGGCTAGGGTTCTACGTGTATAAAAAACAAAATAAGCTATAAGTAATTAAAGTCTGTCTACAACTTTTGCTTTTTTCAGAAAAGATGAAATTTTTTTATTTTTTATAATAACCAAACTTAAAAATTTTAAAACATTTATTTTTGTTGTTAATTAGTTAAAGTTAAAGTTTTTATTTAGAAAAATCCCCTAATAGCGAATCAAGTTGTTTGCCGCTATACCAGTGTTCGAACCTGGCTGTTACTTGGTGAAATCACTCGCCATGTTCATCAGACTCGGCTGGTGATTGTTCATTAAATTTTTCGGCCTGGTAATGCAAAAAATGTATTTTCAATGACATTCTAACGTTTTAGTTTTTAAATGCGGTTAGCATATTTTTTTATTAAAATTCGCCAATTTTCAGACCGATGATTCCCTAATACATTTTCTATTACTGATTTCGCACAATTCCAGGCCAATAGCTCGATATCATTCAATGCAACCTCAAATTGATGGTCCTTCATAAGACGACGAATGTCCGGTCCATTAGGAATTTCTGTAAAATAAAAACATTATGATATGAAATATAAATCTAATTTAATAAAGTAGGTAGAGTTCATGCCTTCTTTTACTTTCATGCCGCTTAATCGTGGAAAAATTCGGCGCAATTCGGTAAAAGCAACACCATCTGGGCTCAATGCTTTTATAAAATTTTTAACAATACCCAGTTTGATGTGGAGTGGAGAAAGCAAAATCTTTTCCATCGGCACAAGTGGTAATTCAATAACATTATTTCTATGCAATCTGTTTTCCTCACGTAAAGCCCAATCCCGTGTATTGTACTGGTCGCCATCGAAACGCGTATTCCATAGCCCAATTGCATGCCTCTTAAAAGAGCTACCTACTTTTAAATCTGCGCATATTTTCCACTTGTGGTCTTCATAATTAATTAACTGTATTATTTTTTTCATTGATGCGTATGTCTCTTTAGTATTTGTGCTTAGTGCTATCGGAATAGGACTTTTTAAATTAGTGACATGTAGCAAAACTGCTTTTAAGCTACTTATGGAAGAATCAATGAATAAGCGCCAATCTTTAGGATTATATTCATTTTGCATTGTTAAAACCAAGCCGCGGATGTCAGTACAATACGCGATAGAATTATTCTCAATAGATTTAAAAAAAGTCGTAAATCGCCTATGGCGATTGATAGCTCCGTATATTTGTACACCTGGTGCTAAAATATTAGCTCGTTTTAGCTCTTTTGTCAAGAGAATGCTCTGTCCCAGAAGTCGCCCCTAGTGATATATATAATGTACGACCGACCTCAATTAATTTTTTGTCCTTAACATTTTCTCGAGACATACTTGCCCCTTATCACCACTTCTTAGGGGCGCTCCCATACAAATATTGCGTTTTATAAAATTCTTAAATTAATTAAAATTTGTCGACTTTTGTGAATAAAATCAATAGTTGCAGATTTTAAAATTAAATGGCTTGTTTTGCTTACAGCTTCGTTTTTTATATGTCTGCAAAAAATTAGAAGCCTAGCTGCATTTTCTAATTTTTTATGAATTTTTAAAAACAAAAATTTCGAAATTTTGATAAAAAAAACAAATTATGTTTCAATAACGACTACTCATATTTGAAAAGAAGTTTTACTTTTCTTAATTCTTATTGCGGAATTTTTTAAGTTTTTTCAATAAGCTAAAGCGTTTTTGAGTTACGCGAACATATGTTGTGCAACCTCCTCCATTTTCGAAATAACGGTATATCTCGAAAACCAGAGCCAATCTTAAAAAACCGCTGGTACCCGAATTATGTTAAAGCGCCATGTGCCCGGCTTGTCTGTTTTTTCAACTAGCATAGTGTAATCAATGTGCTTTAAAATGGCAACCCTTCTGATTGCTCCAATTATAGAGGTATTACTCTACTGAGCATGGCCAATAAGATCATAGCCCACATACTCAATAATAGAATTTCAAGTACTCTCTCGCCGGACTCAGAAAAGAACAAGCTGGCTTCAGACCGAATTATCCATGTGTGCACCATGTGAACACCCTCAGGATCATTATTGAATAATCAATAGAAATGAGATAGATTGCCGTTATATCTCACATTTATAGACTTTCAAAAGGCCGTCGACACTCAGTCTCACAACGCAATATGGAAATCACTAGAATGTAAAGGTATACCTACAAAAATGATTAATTTAATTAAAGCCATGTAAAACCATCCAGAAAATTAATATTCTTACGGGGGTAAGATAAGGGTGTGTCTTGTCACCTCTTCTTCTTAGTATTGTATTGGACATGATAGCTGCGACTTAGGATTCTAACGGTATTACTTGCGCCTTCAACAGCCGGTTAGAGGACTTAACAACGCTGATGACCTTGTAACTCATCAGCTGTCCAGCACGCAGCACAAACTAAACCAAGTACAAGAGTACGCTGGTCTTGTAATCAATAGCTCTAAAGCCAAATCCTTGCGCATAAACGCCGGAAATACAACCCCACTAATCTTAGACACCACACCACTGGAAGAAGTAATGGAATTTCATTATATTGGTAGCATATTAACATCCAGCGGGAGCTCCGAAATAATGAATGAATACAGCAAGACACGCATATGGAGCCTTGAACTATGTTTGGAAATTATCACCGATTAAACGTAGCAACAAAATACGTATATTTAATTCCAATGTAAAATCTATTTTGCCCTACTGGTGGGAAACATGAAATACATCTGCAATAGTATTTGGCAGAATTCAGCCAGTCGTAAACAGATGTCTTAGGAGAATCTTGCGAATCCACTGGCCAAACATAAAATCGAAACAACATCTATTCGAAAGGTGCAATTAAAAGCCAATGTATAATGAAATTAATAGCAGAAAGTGGTGTTGGGTAGGTCATACATTGAGGAAGCCTGAAGGAAATATTTTCAAAGAAGCCCTTCAATGAAACCCACAGGGTAGCCGACGCAGAGGCAGGCCCGCTCAAACCTGGAGACGACAAGTTCAAGAAGAACTTTGGAAGGCTTGTATGCGCCTTCGTGGAATGAAATAAAATTGTTAGCATTGAAAAGAAATGATTAGAAAAATTTTTGTTGTGGCCCTATGTTCCACCTAAGAACTTGGAAAAAATAATAATAATCAGGGTTGAAATAAAACATTATTTCGGCCCAATTAAGTCGAAATACCAGATAAAAAGTGCATTTATGGGCACAGAGACTCTACTCCGGAAATAAATTGATATGGGGGCCATGTAAACTTATAGACCGATTTTCACCATTTTAAGTAATAATTATAAAGTATGTACCAAGTTTTATCAAATTATCTTAAAATTTACGACCTGTACTTTGCGCACAAGACTTAAATGAGCAGCTAGCCAGACAGCTGGATGGACGGACATCGTTAGGTCGTCTCAGAAATATTTTTTGTGTAACATACATTAGCACAAACGCATAACACCCTCTATAAAATTGTAGTGTGGGTATAAAATGGCTTAAAATAGCCACTTAATCGCTAAATTGGCAGCACTGATATGCTGTCACTTTATATTAATTGAATGTTTCAGTAAACAAAAAATATTAGTCACATTTGATTTTTATAGAACAATAAAAATAGTGTTACAAAAAAACTTTAAAAGTTGACTAAATTTATTTTTTAGATTACACAACAATTTAGATTTATGTTGAAATACTCAGAGATTTAAACGAAACTTATAAAAACAGTAAAACAATTAATTAATTATCTTAGAAGTTTTTTTTCCAAAAAAAAAAAAAAAAAAAAAAAAAAAAAAAAAAAAACAATTTATATACAGATAACTCGTAGAACCAGTTACAAGGTGCCTGCCTTTTGTGTTTATTCTTTAGGCAGAAGCACATAGAATCTGTTGTACTTTACACGTTGCTTTTTCAACTGAGACTAAAAACGGAGGAAAGGCACACAATAAATATTTTGGTGACGGATACTAAAGAAAGAGCGACACAATTTTATTTATTTTATTTTGGTTTATATATTTTATTTTATTTTTCCTGACACACAAAACAAAAAATTTAATTAAAACCGGGGCTGTGGTGTTGCCAAAACATAGTTCTAAATCCAACCGCTGACATTTTTTAAGTACGACTCCAACTCCGACTCGTACTCTAACCTTGATGCTAAATGTATATGAGACTGGTCCTTATCTGACTTTAAACTCTTTTTTTTTAATGCAGTGCCTTTAAATGGTTAAATATAGCAAGAAAATGATATTTTGTAAAAATTTCCAGTCGATATTTTTATTCTAATCCAAATTTCGATATTTTAATCAGGCTTAAGTTCATTGAATTAACTGCCAGGCCCACAAGGTCGACAAGAACATTTCTCTCGCATTTTTATATTGAAAACAATAATAAAAAATTTAAATTTGTTTTTGTTTTCAATAAAAATATAAGAAAGAAATGTTCTTGTCGACATTGTGGGCCAGGCAGTTAATTTTCATTAAATTATTTTCAGCAAATTATATAAACTTAAGTATATTTATAAAACAAAAAATAACAAATTTTTAAAAAAAAAATAGCAAATTTTAGAATAACATAAAACTTTAGGATATAACTAAGATCATCTAATAGTCACAATAGAAGCATTTCTAAATTTTGTAAAAGATGCTTTTTAACATTTGTTTTGAAAATAGAAATTCGAACAATATTTTTTATATTTTCAGGAAGGTTATTAAACTCTAAACTACCAATGTGTTCTACTCTCTGTTTTGTGGTTTCCAATCTACATCGTGCTACTCGTAAATTCGTATTATTCCTTGTGTTGAAAGCTGTTTGATTTCTTGAGAATGTTATTGTATGATGTCCAATGTTATTTAAAGATTTAAAAACGTACAGTAAAAGTTGCATTTTATGTAAGCCGTGCACAGGAAGAATGGTTAAAGCTATGTCCTTATACAAAGGTATTGTTGAATACGTCAGAGGCAAACTAAAAACTGTTTTTAATGCTCTGTTCTGAGCTCTCTGTAAAGATTTAAGTTCATTGGTTTTTTTATAACCATAATTAACAGGCAAATAGTTTAAATGACTGTGTATGATATATCACCAATTTTGTTTTTGTGTTGAATTTATTCTTAAACTTATATAGTAGACCAACTACAGATAATACTTTGGATTTTAGTTTCCGAATATGTGTATCCCATGAAAGATTACTCTGTAAGTGGACACCAAGGTATTTTGTTGAAAAACTTTTATTAACTTGTTTTCCATCTACCCAAATGCTAAAAAGTTAATTGTGAACTAAATACGGTCTAAGTCGCAATATTTTAGTTTTCTCAGCGTTTAGCCTCAATCTATTAAGCCTTACATATTCGGAAATTAATGCAGCATCGTACTCCATATGAGCCTTTAAAGCAGTTTCATGTTTATAAGGATAAAAAAAGACTTATGTCATCCGCGTACATAAGCATTTTTCCAAAAACTGAAGACCTTGGTAGATCGAAATTGACTTTGAATGAATGATTAACTATATTAATTGATTTAAATGTTCCTCCTAACTTCTGTTTTTCGTACTTTTTGTCAAGAATTCTTCTTGAAATCCAAAGTAAGTTTTTTTGTTTTTCATGTTATTGTCTTTCTTTTTTTTTTGTTGACCTTTTTTAACACAACTTAAAAGACGTATATAAGTAGTTAGTTATACATATACATACATATATAAAGTAGAAAAATTTTGGAGTCGGATTCGCGAGTTCTTGTGGGTACATCGACTTCGACTCCGACTCCGGTCCGACTCCATAATGTTGAGACATTATGAAAACTTATGAAAACAAAACCTTTTATAGCAAAATGTTAAATCTTATTAAAGGAATATTTGAAGAAAAAACAAAGAACCGAAATAATGTATTTTTTTCTACTCCTCTTTCTTCTCTACCAAATTCGTGTACAAAAAAAAAAAAAAACATGTCTAAAACAGCATCATCAATTTATTATTATATATTTATATTTGTATGTGATTGGGCACGGAATTTTTTAAAGCATTCTCTTTCTACGCAAAGCGTAACGTTGCAAAGCTCGCAAATCCACTGAATTGTCTGTGAAAAACTTTGCATCTTATTTGATTGGAAATGCGTTTTGGGAAGTGATTGGCTGCCGATGTTGCAACTGACGATGTAGTTGAGCTCCTTGGTTCTACTTCAATTCCCGAACCTAATGGTAAGTGTTGATATTGCTTGTCAACCACTTTGGCGCCACAATAAACTGATACAGATAGCCGCAGCTACTAGTAAGCATCCAATTTTTAAATCCAACCAACAGGTTTTCCTCTAATAAATTGTTCGGCCGAATGGCTTCCGAAGTATTTGACCATTGACTCATCAATCGACAGATTTTGGTGCATGTATCCACACCCAGAGAAAAAATATGTTTAAATTTGGTCGCCTGCAACAAAACTATTTTTAAAGAGAATTACAAACATATTATGTTTAAATTTAACCATATTATTGTCACCGACAAACATATTATAGTTAAATTAGTCCTACATCAAGAAGGCACAACCATATTATGGTTGCCTCCGAACATCTTTTGGTTAGTAATAACTAAAATATGTTGAACATTTATAATAGCATGGTTGATTTTCAGCCATAGCATTCTGCTCTTAGAAAAGAGGAAAATACTATTGTTAATTTAAAAACAAATTATTGTCATATTAAACCATAACATGTTTAGAGGCAACCATAATATGGTTGTGGCTTCTTGATAGAGGAATAATTTAACAATTATATGTTTCTCGGTGACAATAATATGGTTAAATTTAAACATAATATGTTTAAAATTTTGTCTAAAAATAGTTTTGTTGGATGTGACCACATCTAAACATATTTTTTCTCTGCGTGCAAATTCACAAAACTTTTCACATCAAATTTTTGTTAATAATCTGATTTTCGCCATTCTATCACTCAAATCGACATCTTACCGAGTTGTCGGTAAGATGTCTATATCGTTTTATTTCTTGAAAACGGTAACGTGACATTTTGTTAGAAATAAGTGGAATATGCGTGTCCTCGTCCAACTGCCAATATATACGTTCCCTCGGTAATGAATGTAACCACTGAAGAGGATAATTCCAATAAAAACCTTTAGCTGTTCAACAGCAAAGTTTAATCTGTGCATGTTGTGTTGTGAGGCGTATTTCACCGTTTGAAAATCTATAAGCTGTACAACATCATTACCAAAAAGTCTTTCAAATACTTCAATTGGAGATTTGCCTTCTAGTGAAGTGTTCATGTTATTTTTAAAAGATTAGTACTAGGCATATCCATGTTCATGGCTCTTTCCGTAACAAATTCCCTTCGTCAATTTCATCCCCATCTGTTTCTTAATCGGCATTAGGAGGAATTATTGTAAAATCATCAATCAAATTTTCACGATCATTTCTACTACCATAATCAAGTGCGGCAGCAATGTTATCAAATTTTTTACCAAAAAACATTTTAACATCCATCGCAAATAACTAAAAATTATTTAAACATTTAACATACAGTGAAGGACTAAAGTCTACATGCAACCTACTTTTTTACGATTTTCGGGAATTGGTAACGAAATTGAGAAAAACTTGTATACCAATATTTAAGGCATTAATAAAAACATTTATTAATGACACAAAAATATAATTCAAAAACATAACAAACGCAATATAACCAAAAATATTAAAAATTTCAAAGGATAAAAGTGGCATATATTAAAAAAGGAACAATAGAATTAAAAATTACATTAAAAAAAAATTATTTTTTGAATTTATTCTATGAGCATAATATCAGTTATGTATTTTAAAAAGCTTTTTGTAATAGTTCCTTAAATTTTTAGGAATGACTTTATACACTACCAGACTATTATCATGTATCTTCATAAAATAAATTCGAGAAAAAAAATGTTGAATACAATAAAGTAGCCTATGAAAAGAAATAATTCCCAGATTCTATTTGTTAAAACAGTTGAGTTAAATACATTTAATTTATAAAGTATCACTAACCAGTGTGACACAAAGAATGCTGACGAAGGCCGTAGCGAGCCAGAAAATGCATTACATTCTGCTGGTGTCTAATAATTGTAGATTCTTCTGTACATATAATATACTTCATTGCTATCCAACGGATAGCTAAGGTAAAATGTAACAGAAAGATACAAGATAATAGTCTGGTAGTGTATAAAGTCATTCCTAAAAATTTAAGGAACTATTACAAAAAGCTTTATAAAATACATAACTGAAATTTAGCTCATAGAATAAATTCGAAAAATAAAAAAAAATTGTTGAATACAATAAAATAGCTTATGAAAAGAAAAAATTCCCAGATTCTATTTATTAAAAAAAATTTAAATATTTTAAAACTTAATATTTAGATGGTTCGCCCTGAGCATCGTTCACAGCTTGCAACTGTCGAGGCATGGAGATTACTTAATTTTCTGGGATTTCCGCAGTTATTTCTGCTTAAGTTTGGTTTAAAGCAATTTTCAGCCATTCACTGCTGCTTATTTTATATTTTTTGACGTTTTTTCTCTAAAACATCCCAGACATGTTTTTTATGATTAAAATAAGATGATCGTGGTGGGGAATTGAGTTGTCTGGGAGCATAATATAGAAGTTATTGGCGAACAATGTGCGCCGTTCGCTTGGGATCATTGTCTTGCTGAAAAATCCAGTTATTTTCAATACCTACGTTCGTAACCGATATATATATATCGGTCCATTGTGCCTTCATTCTTAAACCTAATTGTCACATACAGATGATGCCATGGCTCGCTAAATCATACACTGCCACCTCCATGTTTGACTGTGGATATAATATTCTTTAGATCTAAGACTGTGTTGGATTTTCTCCAAACTCTGGAACGGCTATCTCTTTCAAAAATATTGTATTTAATTTCGGCAGTAAATAAGATTCGTTTCGTATCTTATTAATGTGTTTTAGCAAATTTAAGATAGTGTTTTAGCTTTTTGGCAGATATAAATGGTTTTTCGCGTTTAACTCTGCTTGTAAAGCGACACTCATGCAAAGGTCGTTGTATAGTTTTTGGGTGGACACTATTTCTAGAACATTTTTCAACATGTTCCGCCAATTTTGGGGGTCTTATTTCCGATCTGCATTTAGTTCTTTAAGAAAACTGCTAACATTGCGTCGTGGCAGATTTTTACGGTCATATCTTGAATGATTTTCAGTACTTCCATTTTTTTTAATATAGTTTCTAATAATTTTTGTACTGTAAACCGACAGATTCTATGGTTTTTGCAATTTCTTCATAATGTTTTTGCTCTTTAGATTTCTTATAAAATTTCTCACTGAAATATATATTTTTTGGCTATTCTCCATTTAAAAAATCAATAATTTTTTTAAACACAATATTTAAATATAATGTTACTATTTTAAAAATTGTTTTGGTAAGTTAAATTCAATATCAGTTAAAATAATGGGATTCCCCATGTTTCGTTTTGATTTTTTCCTAGAAGTAGTCACGTTGTATGTAGATTTTTGTCCTTCTTGAAATTTTGCTAAACGCTTGAAATTTCCATATTAAGCTTTTCTTTTTAATTTTTTTTTTAATAATGTTTAATAGTGGGTTAATTGGTTCTATAAAAACATTTTTCATTATCGTTACCAATTCCCAAAAATCGTAAAAAAGTAGGTTGCATGTAGACTTTAGTCCTTCACTGTACATTACCCCCATTGTATTTGGACGAGTACACCAATTTTTATTCTTAACAAAAAACACTTTTTTAAATAAATTTTTTAATACTTTTAAAATTAATTATGTTTACTTTATTTTTTACAAAAACTCGTCATCACTTAAAAACAAAAGACAAAATGTAATGACAGGTGAAGAATACTGAAAAAACGAAAACAATGTTTATGAAAAGAAGAATGATAGTTTACCGTTAGAAATTTTTTGCTCACTTTTGATATATTTTTATTGTTTACATTCTTAATTAATATTTAGAAACAAAAACTTTTAAAAAGTAAAGAGATTTATAAGAGTTTTGAAGTCATAAAGTTGAGTATTTGTTTGTACTCAAGCGAGAACAGTGGGATCAAATGGGTTAAGATTACGCCATGTGCATGCTTTCCGTTATATGACGTAGTTTGTCCGTGGCAAGGGTTGCCAAATCTAAAACTCCCCAGGATTCACGAATTTTTTTTATGTTATCGTCCAGACTTGCAATTTTTGTTGCAGCAATTCTTGAGATTATCGTTGAGAGGGGTGAGAAGTTTGGGGAGGGGTGCTCAGTTTCATGTACTCCGTTTTCTTTTGTAATTCTCACACTTTTGACTTTAAGTGGGCTGTTGGTGTATTTGTATTTATATATAAAATATAAAATGGAAAAGAGGAAAGACAAGATGAAAATGCAAAAATTGCAAAACTAAAATTTAATTTAACAAAAATTATTTTCGGGAATGAAATATTTATTATTAATTAATTCATTTATGAATGATGTGCTAATAATCCCAATTTTTGAATGAAAACACTGAAACTTATTGTTGTGGGAAATCTAGTTTCTATGCGCATTTCGCTGGTTGCTAAGGCCAGCTCGTCAGGAAACTTTTTCCAAATACTTTAGAAAAGCTAAAAATATTATACAAGTAAGACCATAAAGTGAATAAGAATTTAATTTAATACAATTCCAATGCACAATTTTAAAAAATTGCAGCATAAAAATTTAAAGTCTAGCGATAGTTTTTATGTTATATCTAATATCGTTTTTCTATTAAATTATGCTATCGTTTTCGATTCTTCCAGGTGATAGTCATATGTTTCTGCAACAAAAATGTGAAATATATTATTAAGTATATAATTTTATACACTTTATTAAGTATATAAAATTCATGTAATGGTTTCAAACGCCATATTTTTTCTCAAGTCAGTTGTGCAATTGTTAAGGGCGCTAAATATTCTCTCATCTAAGGCATTTGGCAAGTTTAAAATACCAAATGAAATTCAAACCTTTTTGTTATATTAAAAATATACGGAGGAAGTTTTGTTTAGTATAAATGCCTTTTTCCAATAGACTTCGGTTTCTAAACTACCATGTTGCTTGTTTTTTAAAATGCCTCCCTAAGCCATTATCAATCTCGTTCAACACTCTGTAAGCTACGCGCAATTTCTGGCTAAATATTCAATACTCCTGCAAAACTCTCTATATGGCTTAGCATTTAAATTTAAAAAAACTGTTTTAATCTATTTTCTCAGAATTTTGTTTTCTTTTTTAACTTAGCAGTGTTTGCAAGTGGACTAGTCATATCCACTATTTGTTGCTTTAAAACGAAAGAATTTAAAATTAGACCTGATCTATACCGAAAAGAAATTACCCACGCTCTACCCACGACAGTTAAAATTACAACCAATTTGGGTAATTACCCACAAAGTGACAACACTGATAATTAATTTTATCGTATTTAAAATAATATTGGCCCATTTATTGCATGGGCAGATGGATTTTAAAGGCTCCAGATTAATATCTAAAAAATTGTTTCGATAAAATTTGTATTAAATAATTTTTTTTAGGGGAAAAAATCGCTTCTTTTGTGTTTGTGCGATTACGAGACAAATTTTTTTTAAATAAAAAAAAAATATATTAAAATATAATTTATAACTCAAAAAATCACTTGAAATTAATTTTAAATAAAAAGTCTTACAAAAATGTTTAAATGAAAAAAAAAAAAAAATTAATATTAGGAAATTTAGGAAAAAGTCGAAACAAAATTAACCCTCATATGCAGAGAAAGTTTTTTCAACTTTAAATGATGCCGGATTGACGTTTTAAAACTTTATTTTAAGTAATTGGTATCTTAAATATAGGAGGGGTGTTCTGGAAAACGGAAGAATTTTGTAGTTCTTTTAATACACTCTTAATCCAATTTTTTTTATAATTTTCTTATGGAATTCTGTTTAATAGAGAAATATTTGAAATGTATTGTATTTGTTTTTCTTTTACTACAAAAAATTTATTAAAAAAACTATTTTTAAATTATTGCGTTTTCGACTTCCAGAACACCTCTGATGTTAAGAGCCATATTCGGTAAACATTTTATTATATAATTAGTATTGTGGTTATTTTATTGAACTGTTAATGGTTTTTAATCCAAATTTCGAAATTTTTAATTAGGCTTAAGTTCATTGACTTTAAGTTTCATTAAATTATTTTTATGAAGACAGGAATTGTACAACATGAAATCAATTAAAATTGATTGATAATTTTTAATTTTTGACTACGCTGAAAATTCAATGAACTTAAGCCTAATTAAAAATATCGAAATTTTATTATATTTGACATTTATTTAAAGGAAACATTTTTTATGGAAACTTAGTTTCAAAATACGTTGGAAATTTCAACTCTTTTTTAAGAATTAGGCAGTAAATGTTAAATAAGAAATAGATATTTGATATACATATTTTGAAATCTATTTTCCTTAAATTAAAATAAACTATAAATCATTTTTTATCAGAGACCCGAAAACTTTTTATTTTTGTTTTCTTCTATATATGGATGTGTCCTAAGCTAAAAGGCCTAACTCCACTTTTTGAAAATTTCTCAATTTTGTTATATTACTATAGTATTTATTGTGAAATCTTTAAAAATGATTTTGTTCTTCTATTATTGAAATATTTTCCATTAAAAAAATATGAAAATAGGGTTGGAATCTTATTTGATTTTATTCAGAAGCTACCAGCCAGATAATAGGAAAATATTCATAACTAAATTGGGCCTTAATATATTGAATTAATGCGCTTCGCGTGTTTAATAACTTCCTTTTTGTAGCATCTTACATTTTGGAAATCAATTTTTCAAATAAATGTTATTTAGTATACTTTTTATTTTGTGGAGTTAGGCCTTTTAGCTTTTGGCACATCCATATATAACAACGTTTGTGGCGTGTATGTGCTTCTAAAACTCAAGAGCCGCTGGACCGATTTACACCAAACTGGGACAATAAATTATCTTAGTCGGGAGCTAAGTTTCTCTTAAGTTTTAATTTTAAAATTTTGTTTATTTATGGTACGATTTAGCTGATCTTCACATAATACATTTATTCAACAAAAATTCATTTCCTGATACAATTTTGACCCGGTAGATAGCGCTGGGTCCAAGTTATTAACAAAATTCTCCAATATTTAATTTATTTATTTTTATTTAGAAAATCCCGAGCAGCTCGAGGACCATGCAGCTAATATCATATAAATATCTTTGTTGATTTAAATTTATTTTCATTTATTGGTAAAAAATAAAACATTGATATTTATTATTAAATATAAATATCCATCATGATGAAAAAATAAAAATTTTTAAAAGATAAATATTAGAAATCAAATAATTATTTTCTTTAAAATTTTCAAATTTTAAATATTTTAAATAAGAATTTTTTTAAAACAAAAAAAGGAAAAAAAGGAAAGGGAATTGAATTATTCAATTCCATATTTGGATACGTTGGTGATAGGGAAAGGAAATGGATTATTGATAGATTGGTATCAAAAACCAACCTCATCAGGTAGAATTTTAAATTGTTACTCGAAACACCCGAAGGGAATTATTATTAATACAGCTAGGAATCCAATATATAGGATATTGACAATTGGTGATAATGGATTTCATAGGAAAAATAGGGTGATTATTGGAAATATTTTGAGGAATAATAGATTTCCTAACAAACTTATTTGCAAATTAATAAGACAATATAATATAAGAAGATCTCGTCATATGGATGAAATTTTGGAACCAAAAATTTATAAAACATTTACTTATGTACCTGGGTTTTCGGAAAGATTAGAAAACTCAAATATATATGACAGAGGGAAATACAGAATGGCACATAAGGTGAAAAATAATGTTGGGAGATTATTCACGAAAACTAATTTAGTTTATAAAATTCATTGTGGTGGTAATGATAATGAAAATATATGTAGGAACAACTGGGACAAAATTGAAAACTAGATTAGCAGGACATAAACATGACCAAAAATATAGAAATTATAATTCAGCCCATGGAACGGCATTGTCAAAACATTGCAGAGATTTTAATCATTATCCTGATTTTGAAAACACATCTATTTTGAACATAGAAAATTTTAAGAAACGTAGATATATGCTAGAAATGTTACAGATTAATAATGTTCCATTTGAGAAAAGGATTAATTTTAAAAAAGATACTGAGGGATAAGCTCAGATTTACTTATATAGACATTTATTGAATTAAAATAAATAGGTTGATGAAAGGGAAAATAATAAATAGGTATTTGTCTTTGATTATTTATAAAACTTAGTTCAGATGGCACAGCACAGACTGAAAATATATATTAGATAAAAATAAATATATTGACCGAAAGGAAATTAAAAAAGGTTTTAGGTTTTAAATATTTTTAAAAAATTTTGTTTGGTTTCCTCTTTTTATTTTAAATTTGTAATTGAAATTTTAAATTTATTTTTCCATTTGTTATTTTTCCATTTATTGTCAAAAATAATTTTTTAATTTTATATTATTTTAAAAATTTCCTGAAGAAGATTTCCAACGGAAATCAAAATATCGAAAAATAAATAATATTTAAATTGTTTTTTATAAAAGAGTGACCTAAAGCTTAATAAAAATATATTGAAATATAATATTTAAAACAAAAAGTAAAAATAAATATAAAGCAAATTAAATTCGTAAATTATAGAAGAACCCCAATCGTTTTTAACCCCCCCCCCCCCCCCCAAAAAAAAAGGGATGTTACAAGTTTGTAGTGTTTATCTGTGTATATTAAAGTGTAGCTATGTATCTGTCCGTTCCATCGTAGAGCCAAAACGGCTGGACCAATTTGTTCTTGAGAGTGTTCTTAGCTTTGTTTAAAGAAAATTGGTTTAACCGATTATAAGTTATCTCTTCTTTTCTAGCTGTATCCTCTTGAATATGTGTGACTGTGGTACCGTTGCACCCAAGCGCCTATATCGATTTTAATTTGGTTTTTGTTGTTTAAAAAGTGGCTTGATCTAAAATCTTCTTGTACGAATTAATTCAAAACGCAAGATGAACCTTCCGTTAACTTATCGCTCACTTAAGGTTAAAGTAAATTTGGAAAAATGGAACAATTTTTATTCCTTTAGCTATCGGAAAGCTGTGAAAACGGACTTAAATGTGCAAATAAACATTATTTAATTTTACTGTTTTCCTTATATGATTTTTTCTTACAACACATTTGTATTATATTTAAATCTTTTCATCCGATGAAAATATTTGAAAATAATTTTCTACTTTTGTGGCAAATATCATAAACGATTTTTATTTAATTTTGTTTCGAAAGGAAAAAAAATATTTTGTTTCAAATAAAAAAAAATCCAGATTGATAAATAACATTTTTTAAGCACAAAAAAAAAAAAAATACAAAAAAGATGGCTTTAAAAGTACGTTCTCTGCTTTTAATAGATCATTTCCTTTTTTTTTTTTGCAAATCCCGTCAAAAATTGTCTTTCAATTTATATATTAGTTGAATTAACTGAATCATTCTTAAACTTTTAACTACCAAAAAAAAAAAAAACATCACTTAAAAATTTCTTTAAATAAACAAAACCCCAAATAAGATGAAATCGATAAAGACAAAAAGAAATTTTAATAAAAAAAAACTTCTTCTTAAGCGTCATTTTGCACAAAAAAGCCCCCGATTTTTGGAAAATAAAACAAGTGCGAACACGGCTTAACACCACAAAAAAAAAAAAATATATTCAATTAATGAAATAAAAATCAGTTGTAAATTTAAATCTTTTCTTTATTAAATATTTAAATATCATGCAGATGACGCGCTTGCGCACGCGTATATACACTGAAACGATGATTGTAAAAGCGTTCAAACCGAACGGACACTTTAACGTTTTACTCGTACTGACAAACAATGTTAACGTTTATTTTTGCAAATTTTATTGTTTTCAATCTCACAACACACCTGTTAACAAACGATCACTTAAACGCTCTTCCATAACAGTCAGCCAAGTCAATCAGTTCTACAAAACGGCCAAAACAACAACAACAGCCATAACTAAAGCAACAACTACTTAACACTGATACTTGATGTTTGCTAATGATTTTTTTTTAAATATAAATTTTATTGAATTAATTATTAACAGCACTAACTTAAAGCCAATAACTACAACAGAAACAATACAAATTGAACAGTAACACCAACACCGACACACTCACAATCATAACATTACCAACAACAACAACAAAGAAACACTTGTTGTAATGTGAAAGGGAGATTCCATGATTAGCACGAGTTCACAGAATCGAATTGTAGAATTATTCACTTTTTTTTTTTTTTGTATATTTGTAGAAATGTTCAATACAAAATCAAATAAAAAGGCACTTAATTTTTTTTATGACGTTATTTACACTCTCAATAAAATCTCTTTTTTTCCCACTTTAAATGTGTTAGTAATTTAGGGGTGGGAACGTATGCCAGATACCACTTTCGCATAGTTTGAGGGAATTTTTAGAATTTTCTTAGGAATTTGAAGAAAAACATTTTTTGTAAATGGGTTGTTCAAGGAAGGCTGATTACCAGGTTATATGGTTATTTTGTTATATTCACAATAACAAAATACATTTAATACAATTTTTTTTATTTTTTTTTTGTTGCTGTTAATATGTATATTAGTGTGTCCCATTAAAAAAAAATTTTTGGGGATCATTCTTAATTTGAATACTCATAAGGCTAAGAATTTTTGAGATTTTTTTCCGATTTTTCGGAGGTGGCTTAGAGATCGCGCAAATTGATTTTGTACCAAAAATCGACCTTTTTGGGTTTTTTTTAATTATTATTGAAAATTGCTAAAAAATCGGTATTTTTTCGGCTTCTGAGTAAATATTCTTAAAGAAAATTTTCCGATCTTTAATTTTATGTGCATAAATAATAAGTTTCGTCAGGGATTTTCCACATTTTGATACATTATATAACAGTTTTTGTAAATTTTCAGCAAATATGAAAAAAAATGCTTTATAACTTTTAAAATTTGTATTAAGACTAAAAAAACTAATGATGCAGTTTAAAAGATTATGAAGTTTTAAATAAATTAGCAAAAAAAAAAATGAATTTTCTCTCACCGTTCTCGAGTTATACCCTTTTAAAGCTTTGTACACATTGTATGAAATGTATAATACTATAAGGTATGAACTAGGTTTGCATTGCTTTAAACTTTAAATAATTGGATTTAGAAAATGTTTTACAAATAAAATAATAGTTACTTACCAGTCATACATAACAATAACATATGTAATTATTACAAGAAGTCCCGTCTTTTTAATTAAAATATTTTGTTAATCTGAAGTTTTATTGCTCCGGTAAGTTGAAATTATCATAAAGTAGTTCAAGAAATATTGGGTAATATTTTTTTAAAATAGATATGCCTTTGTCGAATACAAGGAATGTGTGGTGTGAGAAATATTGCATAGTTCCTGATTTGGATTCCACAAATCTCTCAAACTCTTTGCTATTATTCTGGCGCTTTTGGAAATAGTGCACTTTTCCACTAAATGCAATTTAAAAAATCTTTGCAGTATTTGGTTTTTTGTCGGCGGTTTGGCAGTATCAAGGTCATCAATCATTTTGCCCACACAACACACATTCCTTGTATTCGACAAAGGCATATCTATTTTAAAAAAATATTACCCAATATTTCTTGAACTACTTTATGATAATTTCAACTTACCGGAGCAATAAAACTTCAGATTAACAAAATATTTTAATTAAAAAGACGGGACTTCTTGTAATAATTACATATGTTATTGTTATGCATGACTGGTAAGTAACTATTATTTTATTTGTAAAACATTTTCTAAATCCAATTATTTAAAGTTTAAAGCAATGCAAACCTAGTTCACACCTTATAGTATTATACATTTCATACAATGTGTACAAAGCTTTAAAAGGGTATAACTCGAGAACGGTGAGAGAAAATTCATTTTTTTTTTGCTAATTTATTTAAAACTTCATAATCTTTTAAACTGCATCATTAGTTT
Source organism: Pollenia amentaria (assembly GCA_943735925.1). Taxonomy (NCBI): domain Eukaryota; kingdom Metazoa; phylum Arthropoda; class Insecta; order Diptera; family Polleniidae; genus Pollenia; species Pollenia amentaria. Next base: position 211,068,001 of record OX031009.1, on the reverse strand, counting down.
TTTTAGTCTTAATACAAATTTTAAAAGTTATAAAGCATTTTTTTTCATATTTGCTGAAAATTTACGAAAAACTGATATATAATGTATCAAAATGTGGAAAATCCCTGACGAAAATTATTATTTATGCACATAAAATTAAAGATCGGAAAATTTTCTTTAAGAATATTTACTCAGAAGCCGAAAAATTACCGATTTTTTAGCAATTTTCAATAATAATTCAATAAAAGTCAAAAACGCTAGATTTTTGGTACAAAATCAGTTTGCGCGACCTCTAAAGTACTTCCGAAAAATCTGATAAAATTCTCAAAAATACTTTACCTTATGAGTATCCAAATTAGGAAAGATCTTCCGAGAAAATCCAAATTTTTATTTTTTTTTGGGACAACCTAATGTATATCTACATAACCATATAACCTGATAATCCGCCTTTCGTGCACAACCCAAATTATTTAAAAAAAAATTAAGGGGGTTATTTTCTACATCTTTTCACTTTGCGTTGAAAAGTTTAATTACAAATACAGTACTTTTCATTTAAATACAAAAAAATAATCAGTAGTCTTTAATCAATTAAAAAATTTTTTTGAAAAATATTTCAATTTAATTAATGTAGTAATTGAGTCAATTATTTTTTTAGTTGAAAAAAAAAAAATTCAAAATATAATTTTGATTTAATTAACATTTTAGTTGCTTTGAAATAAATTTTTAATTAAAATATTAATAAAACAACAAAAAATCGTAAGTGATTTTTTCGCTTAAAATAAAACAATTAAACTTGCAGAATCGTTGTTGGGAGTTGTCAAACCCCGAAACGGTAAAGTTTTTTGATCATTATTTTTTTAATTAAAATTAAAAATATCATTTATTGAAAAAAAAAAATATATTCACAAATTAAATTTTTTACCATTTTTAGTAACATTATTTTTAATATTTTCTTTACAGTATGCAACTCTGTTGCAAAATTATAAGCCTTCTGTCAGTGTAATAAATATGCATTTTTGATTTTCTATATTCACATTAATTGATTATATTCGAATTCGGTTATATGCCTCAAATTGACATATATGTGAATTAGGCTTACAGTCACATTACCGATATAGTCCACGATTTGTCTGCAGCTAAAGGATGTGACTATAAGCGAAAAGTATTGTAACTTGTTTAGGGCTTCTATTCGGGAAAATATTCCTGGGATTTTTTTTTTGCTTTCTGAAAATTTCGAAATTTTTTTTTGATTATTTTACCATAATTGTATGCTTGAATTTAAGGTTTTATGGTATGAAAAAGTACTAACGATGCTAAAAAAATTTTTTATAGAATATTTTTAGGACCCCAATAAATTATACCCGTCCACGCGTTATCGCGTCAACGCATTGCAATATTTGCAAGCCCGACTTATGTTCTACGCTTCAAGTTTCATGCAAGGCTTTTTACACGACATTACCGAAAAGAAATATAAAATTTTATTTGTCAGAATCAGCTGATTTGTTCAAACGCCGCTTATGACGCTTATAATGTGTGCCCCAGTATGCTAGTTGGTAGTGAGCTAGTCAATCAACGCCGGGGTTGCGGGCTGGATTCCCGCTAGAGACTCTGGTTTTGTTTCCTGCAGACAAGCGTAGAGCTTCGCCAGATTAGAATAGGAGGAAAAAATAAATAAATAGACTTGCTTCGTATAACTTATTCTACTTTTTTATAGTTGCGTCGTATGCGAAAAAGCGGAGAACACGTGGTGCTTTAGCCTACTGATAGAAACTGAATTAGAATCGTATTTGCATGCTAGATTTTTCAGTATTCATTTTTCTGTTTTCTATTTTCATATCGCATTTAGTCATAAAGCAAAATATTCCTTTTAAAAATTCATCCTTCCATATCCTTAAAAGTTTTCGTTAAACATAATTTTAAAAATTATAAGTGGTAACCTTAAACTTACTCTATAGATTTAAAAAAAAAAAATTTAAGGATTTGGAAGGATATATTTTTAAAAGGACATGTTATAATGTTTCCTACAGCCAACTTCAAGTTAAAAACTCCCCCCCCCCCCCCGCAATATTTTCACCCCTCTCACCAATTGCTGCAACAAAAATTGCAAGTCTGGACGATGGACACAGGAAAAAATAAAAATTTATTTCAATGAAAAAATATGTGACATTAATTACAAAATTATTTAAATTTGCACCAGTAAAATTTTAGGCAAAAATTTTCTGTCATATTTAAAAAATTTGATTTTTATAAATCTTTTAGTTTTTTGTTCTATTGAAATTTTAAATTCTTTTGGTATTTTCCCTAAAACTCAGAAATTATGAAATATTTCTTACGTTGCGTTGCGTTGCGTTTTAACAATCAGTGCCTAAGTTTTTGTCACTTCAAGTCGACGACTACATCACTTCTACGCTAATTTTATATTTGCTAAGAATGTTGTGTCGACGTTGCAGAGAAAATATTTTCGGAATTTTTTTTTTCAATTAAATCATTAATAAAAAATAAAATCAGTTTCAATGAAAAATTTAATCAGGCGAATTAAACGTTTACTTATTTACATCAACAAAATTACTGAAGAAAATGTTGTGAATATCAAAAAATATTTAATTGATACCATAAACTTGTTTACTTTAATTTAATTAATTTTTTAATTATTATATATTTTTTCTGTGCGACTTAATCGAAAATCTGAGAAGAAACAAATCGCACCTCTTATTATTTGTTTCTTTTAACGTTAAGTGTTTGTTCTTTAATAAATTTATATAAAAAATTTGTTTTTGGAAACCTAAAAAAGTTAATTATTTATCCTGACAGGTTCAACTATTCAACATACTTCATAGTGGGCATTTAATATTCAACTGTTCTTCCATAGTGAACATTAGGCCGAAGTCTAAAATTTATTTTATGTATTTAAAACACAGGCTTTTGGTGGACTTTTGGTGGAGTAATTTAAACATTTAATTTTAACAATTATTTATAAAATTTCCGTCCAACAATTCTTTTAAATTTGCATTTCTTTAAAGGTGTTTACTTTCTAACTAAAATATTTTTAAATTTTATTTGAGTCTTCGAAAAATTTTCTATCGACTAATAACGTGTCAATTCCACTCGACGTCGACTTAAAAGCGCCATAGAAAATACTAAGTGCCTGTCAATAGTATTCGATTGTTGTAAGATAATGCTAAGATAATACAATTATTGTCCCGTTGCCTTCGACTTGTGTCGACGTCGACTTTTATAATAGGGTTTCTTTTCTTGATTACATAATCTTGTGTTCTAAACTTAAGCGTCGAATTATTTTCAGTATACAACATAAGATTTTCGATATAATCAATTCAGACAAAGTTATCAGTTTTTTTTAACTCGGGCTCTTGATAAAATCTTTAGAAAAACAAAGAAAAAAATGGATTGTTTTTATCGGAAAAGACGGTGAGATCTTCAAGTGGGATCGCAAACCAAAGTTTTGCTTATTCAAGTACATTTTCGGGCATTTTATCTTTTGAATACATTTATCTTAATTTTTATTTATTTATTAATACGTTAAGTAAAAAATCAATTGAAAGTTTATTCTTAAAAAGTTTTTGTTCTATTAGTCATCTTTCAATAAAAATTATAAAATAAATTCCCCATTCCACTATTTAACTGACTCTACTGATATTAATCCACCTTTCACGAACATTTTCCCCTTGGGTATTTATCCCTCCAATTGGTATTATTTTCTTAACCCAAACAGATGCTGTGCAAATGTGTGTTTGAACGTTTCACAGCTTCTGCTGTCATTCGTATGAAACTTGAACTTGATTGTTTAATTGAGTTGAGAATGGAGATTTTTTTCTTTGCATTTTCAGAGGTAAATCCCATAAAAATATGAGTACAATTGATAAAACTTAAATATTTGGCCTTTATTTTCGAATCGACAATCAAACGAACGAACAAATGAACGAACGTACGTACGTAAATAACGTTCGTTTGTTGCGGTCAAAAGCATGCGCTCCAAAAAATCTCTTACGCACGATGTTTGGTGATTCCCTCCTGAGATAAAAAAAAGTTATTTTTAATCAGAATGATAAACCAGATGTGTGTAAGTGTATGACGTAGTAAAATACTGAATGAGTTTCAGTTAATAATAAACACTCACGGCGTCAGCAAGAAGAAGAAGAAAAAATCACAAAAGATGCTTAAGCAAATATCGAAAACAAAACCTGTTAATAACAGAGCGGTATGCGAGTGTGTTGGTGTAAGTGTTTGTTGTACTATGTTAACGTTTTGGTTAAAACGGACGGTGAATTTTTATTTTCATTAACATGAGCGTAAGTGTGAATGTATATGAGTTTGCATGTAACTGTTACTCATTTACCAGCTAATAACGCAAATTAAACTCTCTGTTAAGCAAATGTTCGGCTTAAAGGTTTGTCTCGGGTTTTTTGTTTGCTTCCAATTCCAATTGCTGTTAACTGAAAACAGAAAACTGAACCTTCTATACAGTGGTCGAGGGTATAAAAGCATTGGGAGCTTGGACATCGAGCATGCATTGATTCGCTATCATTCGCTCTAATAACTTGCTTCTTTGGTTGAAAAAAACGTTTAAACTTAAAACATTTTTTCGAAAAAAAGTTGTAGCCGATTGTTGTAATTCTTAGCTTATTTATTACAAATTTACAAAAATTTCCAAAAAAGGATACTAAAAACGCGTATTTGAACTTTATCTCGCAAACAAACGCAAAACGGTGTATAACGCAAAAAAAAAACAAAATAAAGTGAAAAATATCCAAGAAAATTTGTAACGGAAATTGTGAAAATTGTGTTTTTCAATATTAAACGAAAACAAAAATTTTCAAATTTATCAACAGAAAAGCTAAACTAGACCTCAGTCTCGGCTCAAAATATTTGCAGAAATTTAACAAATCGAAGCAAGTCCTGAACCAACAATAAGCAGTGAAAACCCAAAGTGTTCCAAGTTTTCGAAGGCTTATCTCGGAAAACTTATAATTTAAAAAAAAAACAAGTCAACAAAAAGTATTAAGTGTATTTCTTCACTACATAAATTTTTGAGATTCTGAAAATCTTAAATAATTCTTAATAAATTTTTAAAACTACTTACTTAATTAACAAAACAAATTTAACAAAATGATGGCTGTAGCTGCTGCTCAAAAAAATCGCGAAATGTTCGCCATTAAAAAATCATACAGTATTGAGGTGAGTTTTGAAAAATTTTGAAAATTTTCTTTAAAAACTTAAAATGGGGTAAAGTAAACATAAAGTTAAAATTAAAAACAAATTATAGAAAAATTATTAGTATTGTGATTATAAAAAAATTAATAATTATTTTTCCGATTTTCAAAATATTTATTTTTAAAAATTATTTTATACTTAAATTTTCTTTCTAAATTTTATATTAAATTAAATTAAAAAAATACTTAGATTTACAGAATTTCACTTTTCAAATTAATAAAATTTTTCCTCAAATCTTAAATATTAAAAATTTTTCTAACTGCTTTTTTTCGAAATTTTTGTAAATTACTTAAAAAATTTTAATTGTGTTTTTAAAACTTTCAATGTTAGTACTGCAAAATTAAAATTTTATATAAATTTAAAAATTTTCAAATAAAAATTTGTTAATTCTAACAAAATTTTTAATAAAATTTCATTTAAATTTTTAATAAAATTCTTCATACTTCTTAAATTTAATAATATGTTTAATTATTTTTTTTCAATGTTTTTTGTTTATATTGCCATTTCATTGATTTAAAATTTACAACTCAAAGTTTTTTATTAATTTGTCTTGAGATTAATTTACACTTTTTTTTAATGACAGCTAAAAGTGAAAGTGTTAAAAAACTTTTTTTGAAATAAACCCCAAAGAAAATTGACCCCACCAGACTTAAATAATTTTTCTCAAAAATTATCATTATTTTTTTAATTCCAAATCTTTCATCAGCCAACATATTGAAATTGCTTAATAAATATTCTTCAAAATATGCATGTTAAATCATGTCAACATAATTTATCTTTTATTTTAAATTGTTTATGCTAATTTTTATTATTTTTTTTTACTACGTGCCACACTTTTTTAATATTTTTTTTTTAATTCAAAATATTAAAGGTGTTAATAAAGCTGTAAACATAAATTACTAATTAGCACCAAAAAAAAAACAACAAATTAAACAAAAGATAAAAATAAAAAAAAATCTTTAATAGTTAATATCGATTAAAGTCTGTTAAATATTTTGAAAGAAATCCATAAATTAACAAAAAATAATAATAAACAAATAAATAAACAAAAATCTTCAAATTTGTACTCATTTTGAGGGCATTTCTTTCTGCTCCGCATTTTAGCTGAGATCGTTGTTTAGGTGCACTTCTTTGTATGTATCTGTGGGAGTTTACAGCTTGATCTTTAAGATTGTTGGTATGTGTGTGTTTATAATTTAGCCGGCCTCATAACCAAGTTAACAAGTTAATCAGACACAGTAATGTGAATTTTTTTTAAATATTTTCAATAACTTGTTTTATTGTTTATGGAAAAAAATTTATCTTCTCAGTCATCTTTCATTGATGAAACACTCTCAACATGATCATGACTTTTTATTGCTTTCGATTTCGGTTAAAAAAAAAAATAAGAAAAATTTTGTAACATTTTTTTTTCTTAGTGTTGATTAAAAATTTGTATGTGTGAGTAAATTATTTTTCATCAAAATAAATGCTTTTAAAACAAATGACAAAAATTTAATCGATGTTTAAATAAAAGAAAAAAAAAAAAATATTATGTCATTGAGTAAATAACGAAGCAGCGGGCACTTTAAGTGTCAAAACAAAGAGATTTTAAACAGAAAGTAAATAAAACATTTAAAATCATTAAAAAAAAAATAATTGAAAGAATCAGGTTTTTGGGAAAGAAAACCTAAAAAAAGGCTCCATAAAAATAATATGAAAAATTTTTATATAATTTTTAAAGTAGAAAGATAATTTAGATTAATTTTTATTAAAATGGGGAAAATTGGCAAACACTTAACATTAAAACCCCTTTTTCGCTTATTTAGTTCTATTTTAAAGACTTTAAACCGGCAAATAACAAACATTTTCAACCTAAACTCAAAATTAAATTTTTTTTTTTAAAAAAATTCAAAGTATTTAGCTTAAAATTAAAGTTTTTTTTGCAAAAATTCAGTATAACCTCAAAAATGTTTAAAAAATTTACTTTTTCTGCTTTAAAAATACGAAAAGTTTAAAATTATTTGGGCAATTAATAAAGATTTTAGCACATCTTTGAGTGTAAATCGGAAAATATCAAAAGTATTTCAAAAACTATAATCTAACCTTAAAATTAAAAAAATTTATTATTTTTATTTATCTCTAAAAGTTACTTAAAGTTTTTTTTTTATTATTTTAATAATTTCTTACAATTTTTTTCTTAAATTTCTTTGCAGAATGGTTATCCATCTCGTCGCCGCTCTTTGGTGGACGATGCCCGTTTTGAAAGTTTGGTTGTCAAACAAACAAAACAAATTGTCTTGGAAGAGGCCCGCAATAAAGCCAATGGTAAGTTTAACAGTTACAAAGATCACAATTTACACAAAGCCCAAGCAAAACGAAAATTTTTAGTTAACTCAAGAAAAAAAAACAACTCAACAGGTCCTGCGAACCCGGTAAAAGTAAAGTTTTTTTTAGCTTTCATAACTAAAATACCCTAAAAATGGCGGTTGTTTTTGTTTTTTAAAAAATTTATTTAAGCTTTTAATTATTTAATATCAATTTAAAACGTTACGCGAACAGTTGGTATTAGTCCTACGAACCCAATACTGGTTTATACTTATAAAATCAGAAGTCTTAAAAACTTCTAAAGTTGCATTAGCTTCTAAGTTAAAAGTAACAAAAACTATAAACAAATTTGTAAAGTATTTTTGCAAATCATCAAATTTCTTTGATTTTGAAAATAAAAATTTTTTTTTGTCCTTCGAATGGTTTAAATTTCATATTTTTTAATTCGTTAAACCCATTTTGCGAAATTTAAAAAAGTTTTCCAAAATAAATATGAATCATATCACACTTAAGATTTTAGTTAGGAAATTTCGATATATTTAGAACAAATCAAAATTTGGGCCTACGAACCGTTTAATTTTTACTTTGTTTTTTTTTTTAATTTTCATTTGATTTATTTTTTATAAATTTAATTTTTTTATAATTTTTTTAAAAGATGGTTCCTTGGAAGAGGCCATTTTGCAAGCCAAAGGTGAACATGTTCCAAATCAAGAACAAATTGAATTACAAGATGAACAACAATTAGAAAATCTTGATGTTCAAGATATCGAAGAGCCGGTTTTTAATGAAGGTAGTGATTTTCTTTGTTATTTATTCCTTTTATTTTATTTTTAATTTATTTTCTTTTTATTTTTTATATTTATTTAAATTAAAAAAATTTATTGGGAAATTCTATAGTCGATATTCAAGATGATTTACCAGCTGAAACTGAACAAACTCAGGAAAATGATTCGCAAGAATCAACAGATAAAAATAATGCAGATGGTAAGACAATTTTAACTAATTTTTAGCTTTTAAATTCCTTTTAAACTAAAAGTTTTAACCTTTTTTCTCTTCGTTCACAAAACAATGAAAAAAAAATCTTAATATTCCTTTTAAATAAAAAAAAAAAAAAAAAAAAAAGAATGAAAAAACAGTTATTACAATAAATCTGATTCTTTTAAATCTGCTTAACATTTAACATTTCACTTAATTTAGTTCTTTTGTGACAGTTTCCACTTTTATACACTCCATTACTACCAACCACTACTGCACCAATGCTCTTACTCTCTTGCGATTAAACACACCCACTCGCACTACATGCAATGAAGAGCTGAAATGGTAAATTGTTCATTTCCGTTTCCTTTTAATGTGTTTAAAAGTGTGTAAGTATTGTGTTGGTATGGTGGTTACAAATAAAATCAAGATGATGACGATGATGATAATGATGTATGAGTGTTAAAACCATAATTCTATAAAAATCTTATTTTATTACAATATAATATATTTTCTACTACTGAACTACCACTCTCCGCCTTCCAACTGTTGATATGCAACAATTGCCAAGAGCTTAAAAACACATCATCAAATTCACTTAAATTTTACCTTTTTTCCCCTCCCCTGCAAACCAACTACTTTTACAGAAGTTATGGTTCATATAGAATACATTTAACAAAAAAGCAATAATCATAATGCTCATTCGTCATGTAAGGAACTTATTTTAAACGTGCCAGGCATTATTATTAAAAAAAAAACATCTACGATTTCCTTCATAAATTTAATCCTTTTTCTTTATTGCCTTTTTGTGCTATTTTTAGATGCTGGTTTAACTGAGGATGAAATCGTCTTGGCCAATGCTGTGTCAGAGAGTGCTGAAGCTGAAAATGTTATGCAAAATGCCGCCTTAATTGTACGCCTTAAGGAGGGCATTAGCTCTTTGGGTCGCATCTTAAAGGCCATTGAAAACTATCATGGCTCCATACAACATGTGGAGACACGCCAATCGCTTTCTGATCGTGCCGATCATGATGTTTTAATCAAATTGAATATGACTCGTGGCAATTTATTGCAATTGATTCGCTCTTTGCGCCAATCCGGCTCATTCAACAGCATTAACTTGTTGGCTGATAATAATATCAGTGTTAAGGCTCCTTGGTTCCCCAAGCATGCCTCCGAATTGGATAATTGCAATCATTTAATGACCAAGTATGAACCTGATTTGGATATGAATCACCCCGGCTTTGCGGATAAAGTCTACAGACAACGTCGTAAGGAAATTGCTGAAATCGCTTTCGCTTACAAATACGGCGATCCAATTCCTTACATTAGCTACACCGAAGTTGAAAATAAGACCTGGCGTTCAGTATTCCGTACTGTTAAGGAGCTATCTCCAAAACATGCCTGTGTTGAGTATCGTGCCGCTTTCAAGAAATTGGAAGACGAAAATATTTTCGTTGAAGATCATTTGCCTCAATTACAAGAAATGTCTGATTTCTTGCGTAAAAATACTGGTTTTTCTTTGAGACCAGCTGCCGGTTTGTTGACAGCTCGCGATTTCTTGGCTTCATTGGCTTTCCGTATTTTCCAAAGTACTCAGTATGTGCGTCATGTGAACTCACCGTACCACACACCCGAACCGTAAGTAGAAATTATGTAAAAAAAAAAAATTTAATTGAATGAAAAAAAAAAAATCAAAGTGTTAAGTATCAAAATTTTGATTTAAAAACCAAAAAAAGAAAATAAAAAATTGAGTTTCAACAACAATTTTAAGAAATATTAAAAAAAAAACTAAACAAACATAAAATTTTAATTTTTTAAAAGTAAAACTTTTCGCAACTTGAACATGAAATATTGATATACATATTAAATATTTGAAAACAGTTTTTGTTTAAAAAAAAAATAAATTTGTGAATAATTCTACAAAATTAAACATAACCTTAATTTAATTACATTATGAAACGTATAAATTTCACTAGAAATGTTTTAACATTTTGATATTTTTTTACCACAACAAAAACTTTTCTTTGGCAATTTCCATTTGCCTTCAAAAAAGCATATAGGAAATTTGCTTGACATATTCAGTTATTTCTTATACTAATGACGAAAAAAACTGAACTTTTCTGAATTTCATATTGTTTTAAGTATAAATAATTTCCTTTTGCTTTTGTGACAATACCACAAATAGCCCCCACAAACACCAATTCCCCTTTTTTCGAGCAATTTTATTTTATTTTCACCTCCTCACCCCCCAGTTAGAAAGAACAAAGGCAAACCTCACAATTGGCCTTTAAGAGAAAGTGATGGAATAAAACCAACGCAAAACTTTGCTGCATAGAAAATATCTTTGTGCGTGTGTGTGTAAATGTTACTTGCTAGAAAAAGCAACAAGTACCATTTTTAATAATGATGGCACTTGACAACTCCATTAACAATAATTGAGTTATTTAATGCCATTGTTGCCTTTAAAGGACTTTCTATCAAGTCGATATATAAAGTAAAAGCTTTAACACTTTGAACACATAATTTTATTATAATTTTTTTCTGATGAGTTATATAAAAAAAAATATTTTATGTTTTCTTTTCTTTTTTCTTTGCTCTTTACAGTGATTGCATTCATGAATTGTTGGGTCATATGCCACTGTTGGCTGATCCTAGTTTTGCACAATTCTCACAGGAAATTGGCTTAGCTTCATTGGGTGCTTCGGATGAAGAAATTGAAAAATTATCTACTGTAAGTATTTTACGTTTGATTGTTTTAATTAGATTTTTAAATAAGATAAAAAAAACTTATAAAGTAAAATAATTAGATGGAAGGACATTTCGATAGAATAGCAATACTTTTGCGAAAATCTATCTAAAAAAAATTTTAATTAAAAGACAAAACTCTTTAAGTTTAACAAAAATTCAATAAAAAAAGCTAATAGTTACTATTATTTTTATTTCAATTTCTATGGAAATAATAAAAAAAATTCAACCTAACCTCAAAAATAAAACTTTAAATAAAGCCGTTTCTGGATGATTCAATATACTCTTCAGCTTGTTATCATTATTATTATCATGATTTAAGTAAATTTTTTTTTGTTTTAATTAACATATATCAATTTTTCGTTTTTTCAAAACTTCCTAACCTAACCTCAAAAAAAATTAAAAAAGCTCAAAACTAAGTTTTTAAAATCTTTAATACAAAAATTAGAAAGTTTTCATTTTTAAACAGTAATATTTCAATGAAAAATTTCATTAACTAAAAAAACTGAGGTATTTAAAAAAAATTCAATCTAACCTCAAAATTTAAATTTGAAAAAAGCAGTGTTTTGGTTATTAATTATACAATTCTGATAGTATTCAGTGTTACAAACTTGATTTAAATGAAATTCTTTTGTTTAAGTTAACATTCAGAAAAAACTTTTACAAAACTCAATCTAACCTTAAAAATTTAAATCGCAAAAACTTAGTTTTCCAAATCTTAAATACAAGATCTATAAAGTATTCATTCCTAAGCATTAAATTTTAATGATGAATTCCATTTAGTCCATTAAAATACTTAATTCTTTCAAATAAATTCAACTTAGGGTGTGTATGAAACGATAGCAAAGTTCTATGGTGAATTAAAATTGTCAAAAATTTCTACGATAATGTCAAAATTTATACTAGCACCCAGGGCTAGTGAAATTTTATTCACCTTTATCTTAAAAATGAAATTTGAAATAAAGCATTTTTTTTGGGTTTTTAATATACAATTCTGATATTATTCAGTATATTCAGTATAATCATAATTCAATGGACATTTTTTTATTTAAATCAACATTTAAGAATATTTTTTTTAACCTTAAAAATTTTTTTCTAAAAATTTAAAATTCCAAATCTTTAATAGAAAATTTATTAAAAATTTCTCATTAAACAAAAAATTGTAATCAAAAATTTCTTAAAATAACTTCAAAACCAAAATTATTTAAACAAAATTCAACCTAACCTTCAAAAACAAATTTTTTTTTTAAATTCTAGATTTCTATTACAAAAAAGTAAATATTATTATTAATATTATTTAAATATTTAAATAGTTTTGTATTATAAATACATTTAACTTTATTTAAAAAAAAAAAATTCTCCTTAACCTTAAAATGTTTTCTAAAAAAACCCTTTCATTTCATTTCCTTTCATATTTATTTTGATCTAGAAAATTATATAGTGATTTACAAAACCCTTCACTTAAAAATTAAATTTTTTTTGTTCAAATAGCCAATTAATATAAAATATTCTTTGGTTTCTTTGCAAATAATGTCTTGATTTTTTAATTTTTTTTTGGTAAATGGCCTTCCAAAATTATTTTAATTTTTTTTTCTATTAAAATAAAAACAAAAATTCTTGCATATGAAAACTGCTTTAGCAATTATTTTGGGTGTGTTTTGGTTTTTTTTTTGTTAATGTTTAACCAAAAAAAAAAAAAAAAAAATATGTATTAAAGTTCTAAGCCAAGTTTAAAGTTTTTTATTATGGCATGGCTACAAAATCAATGGCTTAAAAGTCAAGTTCGCATTTAAAAGCCAAAAAATGAAAATTCATTCCGTTGAACAAGAACTGGTTAGGCAAATGGTAGTTAAGAGAATATTTTTGAAAATTAGAAACGCTTTAGCACTGCACTTGTAATCTTGACTTAAATGTGCATTTTCAAAAGTGGTTTTTTGTTTTTATTTGAAATCAAGGTTTTAGTCATTACAAAACTAGATTCTAGTTTAAATAACTAAAAATAAAAAAAAGAAAATAATTGTTTTAACTAATTGTTTCGTATTTTTTTTTTAATTCTTTAAAGGTCTACTGGTTTACTGTTGAATTCGGTCTCTGCAAAGAACATGGTCAAATCAAGGCTTATGGTGCTGGTCTTTTGTCGTCCTACGGTGAATTGTTGCATGCCATTTCCGACAAATGTGAACATCGTGCTTTCGAACCCGCTTCCACAGCCGTACAACCCTACCAGGATCAAGAATACCAACCCATCTATTATGTTGCTGAAAGTTTCGAAGATGCCAAAGACAAGTTCCGTCGTTGGGTATCCACCATGTCCAGACCCTTCGAAGTTCGCTTTAATCCCCATACCGAACGTGTAGAAATCTTGGACTCTGTTGAGAAATTGGACACCTTATTACAACAAATGAACACTGAAATCTTACATTTGACAAATGCCATCAACAAGATGCGTCGTCCTTTTTAAGCTTTCTCTTAGAAAGAACATAAGAGAGAGAGAAATAAAAAGAGAGTGTGAGTTAGAGAGTTTAACCTTAAAACGTAGCTGCTTTTTTTTGTATTATCAAACGCTTTTTGTTAAGTATTTTTTTTTTCTTAATTTGTTTACCATTATTTCAAAACCATGTGATTCAACTTTTTAAAGTTCATTGTTCCATTTTAATTTATGTAATTAAAAGTATTAAAAATGAATCTATGACTTTTTAAAGTGTAGCAAATTATAAAAAATTAGCCCCAGTTACGTTAAATCTAATTTTTCTTTGATAATTATTATTGAATTTCAAAACTCTTAATAACCCCCCCTTGAAAGTATTCTTTTAAATGTACAATATTTTATTATTATTTTTTTAATTTTTTTATATTTTAAATATTTAACTCTCATAGCAAATTAATCATAAATTCGGAATTTATTCCTTCGCAAAATTTTTGTAGCATTTTTGTCATTTAATTTTATTTATTATTTTTTTTTAATTAATTATTATTTCTCAAACTATTATTGGACCAAAAAAAATCCCTAGTTCTTAAGTCTTCTTCTTCTTGCAAAATTTTTGTTAATTATTATATTATTGTTTAAGATTTATACATTTTCTTAAATTTAAATTTTTCATTTTCCTTTCCTATTTTTTTAAAATTTTTTAATAACTCTTTCCTTGATTTTGTCTTTTGTACATCTTTTTTTTTTTGTTTCTTAGTTTAAAGAAATCTTTTTGAAAAAACCAAGAATTTATTATGATTTAAATTTTTTATACACAATATATTTTATTAATTAATTTTATAAAAAATGTAACTATTATTTTGTATTAAATAGGTATGTAGTTTTATGTCAAGTATTATTTAAGATTTTCAATAAATAAATATATATTGAATTGCAAAAATAAAGAAAATAAAAAAATGCATTAAATGTGTTTGAATTCTAAAAAAGAACTTATTCAAAATTAAAAAGATATAAAAAAAACTCTAAAAATCTTTAACGATTAAAAACTTAATTGTGTTAACAAAATGAAACTTAAAAAATGAGGAGGTGCTTTTCAAAAACTTGAATATTCCAATTTTTATGTTTTTGCACAATTTGAGAAAATGGAAGATAATTTGCTTTTTCTGAAATCATGCCTTCAAAAATTATCAACATAAACTTAAAACACTGAAATTTGAAATTTTTCTTTATTTAAATATGAAACTTTATAATTTTTTTTAAACTTTTGAAACATAAGAAAAAACCACAGCCAAATTACTGCTAAACAATTCAAAGTAATCGCAAAAAGAAAAAACTAATATAATTACACAATTCACAAGCTCTGTCGTATGGCTTATCGTTTAAAAAAAATGCGATTTTTGTTTTCTTATTTTATAATAAAAGTTGGAAATCATATTTTTCAAAACCATGAAATTATACCAGGCATAGGAGTTTTAATTTGATGTGAAATAGTAATAAATATAAAATGATAAGCAATTTCAATTAAATTTGTTTCAAAATAATTTTAAATTAATTAAACATATATTAATTTTTGCAGATAATTAAATCTGTGATGCGATTATCAAATTCTAAAAAGATTTTTACAAATTTTCCAAAGAAATCAAAAATTTAAAGGCCTGAATATACAATTTTTAAACACATAGAAAATTCAATCGTATCAAAATAAAACTTTTTTGTATAAAAATTACAAACAACAAAAATTGAATATTGTGTAATTATACAATATTGAAAACGATGTTACCGCGAGCTTGTGAATTGGAGAAATCAAAAAGTTCGATTGAACCTCAAAAACTGCAAATTTGTCTTTAACCCTCCGATGCTCAGTGCATTATGATACATCAATAGTCAGACGCATAACAATAACTTCTGAAATAAAGTTTAGAAAACATTTTATTTATTAATGGGTCGGTTACGGATGGTAACTGAACTGAAGTTGTGTTGCCAGCAGTGAAATCACGCAACGCCGCTCATGTTAAAATAAACAACATTTTTTTAAATTTTATATTTTAGCATCAGCGTCGTTACCTAATTTCGCTGCTGGCGCCTCAACTTTAAATCTGTTGCCAGCCTTAATCGACCTATAACTCAATTCTTTTAATAAGCATTATAAGTTAATTTATTTGTTTTAATACAATTAACAAATTGCAATGGGCTTTACTGCTATGTAATTGAATAGAATGTTCGTTGGGTCTGCACAGACCCATTTACGCTTAATTAACGAAAGTAGTTTAAAATAAATTTTTTTTACAACCAATATATTAAAAATGTATGTAGATTTCACTTTTACACAAAGTTAAGCGAACAATAACTTAGGAAGCCATAGACTAAGGCAGCTCAGCTAGTTTTGAAAAAAGGGATACACAAATTTAAAAATCGATTTGCTCTGGCCAGACTCATATGGACATTGGAGCGTTAAGCAGTTTTCCAATACTAAAACTTAAACTTTATCCAAAAAAAAAAAAAAAAAAGAAATAGCGAAAGTCTTTGTTTTAATTTCTCAGATAAATCATAAAATTCAAACTAAGTACAAATAATAAGAAGTAAAAAAATTTTTTTAATAAAAAAGTTAAACATATCCTCAAAAATTCAAAATTTTTATTAAAATTTTTTTTTTATTATTTAAATATAATCAATGCTTAATTATTTAAACTTCTTAGTTAAAACTACATAACACTAAATAACAAATACAAACACAAAATACAAAAAAAAAAAAAGAAAAACAAAAAAGAAATTAAATATCAAAATAGTTCAGCATAACCCAAGACGAATTCATACAGGTGACATTTTCGAGTCATCTGTTTATTGTTTATTTTTGTGTTTGTAGACTGAATGTCAAGCTTTATTTATATTTTGTGAAAAAAAAATAGTTCAAATTTAAAATTCAATAAAAATCTAAATATGTACTTGAAAATAAACTTATTTAAATTTTTTAAAACAAAAAAAGTGAAAAAAAAATTAAATTAAGGAATTAAAAGTGTGTTAGGAATAAGTGGAGCCACAATAAATTTGCATTATTTGCAATTGTGTATATTTTATTAACAAAAAATTCCCTTGTTTATATTTTCAACCAATAATTTTGACATTCACTCTAACTTTTTACAAAACTAAAAAGCCCTTAGTATTTTTTTTAAAAAAAAAGGGATAGCTAGCATAACTCTATCTCATGATGCGGTCACCTGTATGAATTCGCCTTGGCATAACCTTTGAAAACAAAAATTTTTTTAAGGTGGTTTTTAATTATATAAAAATTGTATTTAGCAAAAATTCACAGTTTTGGTTTTAAACCTAAAAAAGAACAACAAAAACCGAAGCTATTGTTAAAATTCTAAACCTATGGTCACACTTCAGAAATATTGGACCACGTAACCACTACTTTTATTAAATAAACATTTGCTTGATTTTGCGTGACGGTTGCTGGCTTTTTTTTTAATTACATTCTCTACAAAAAATTTAGAAAATTAATTCAAATAGTCCAAAAAAAAATTAAAAGTGGACCAATGTAGTAGTTTTTCATCAAATATTTGTTAAGTGTGAACATACCTTAAGTATTAAAAACAAAAGTTAAACATAATCTTAATAATTAAAAAAATTCTATTATACCAGCTTTTAAAGCTTAAATTGTAAATTTTCTTAAACTAAATAGATTTAAGCAAAGTTTTTGTTCATAATTTTGAAATAAAGTTACCAATAATCAAATTATTTCATAAAATTGAATCTAACCTTAAAAAAAAAAATCCAAAAATGCTACTAATAAAATAAATATCTTAAAATATATAAAATAGTTGTTAAAAACCATAAAATTAATTTGCAATCTTGTTATAAAAACAAGAAAATAATAAAATCTTTAAAAAAAAAATCAACATAACCTTAAAAATTAAATAAAACCCTAAATAGTACACATTTAAATGGTAATTTTTTTAACCTTTTAGGTTTTGAAAATTCCAAAAAAAAAAAAAAAAAAAATATGCACAAGTTAAAAAAATATTTTTTTGGGCGATAAATGAATGCCTGGCATTTATTTTTTGATTTCATGTATATGCGGCCCGCGGCTACGCCATAGGTGGTCCATCCGTGTGCTCCAATTTAGGCATACTTTTTCCAGCATTTCTGCCAGTATCAAACCAATGCCAGCTGTAATGTTGTTTTCCAGGGCTGGAATTGTGACTGGCTTATCCGTGTACAAGAGAATTCATGTATCCCCACAAAAAATTGTCTAGTGTGATCAAATCGCATGATCTTGGCGGTGGTTAAATTATAACGACCATCAAACGAACGTAACTTACCAAACACATTTCTCACACAGCCCGAATGTGGGTAATAAAATTCAATAATTTGCAAGCGATGTTCGTTTGTAAGTCTATTCAAGGTGAAACGGCAAAGCTTGCTGAGCATTTTTAGCATTGCCAGATGTCACGAATCTTTTGTTTGCACTGCAAAAATTTACACTGAAAAACCAAATATTATACTTTAAAACCATTTAATATTTGAAAAATTTATCTTAGTATCTAAAATTTCATTATACAGATAATCGAGTTTGATGTAATATAATAATTAGCAATAAATTAAAGTTTTACTTAACATTTAACTTATTTTACTAAGTAGAAGTTTTAGCGTACAAAAATGTTTGTCTCTTAATGTCGCATAGAGATCATTTAAATATTATTATTAATGCTAATTATTGCCTAAACAAAAAACAAAAAAAAAAAAAAAAAAAAATTAATTGACCAATAATTATAGAATATCTTTAGCAAAGTAAAAGGAAATGTATAATATTTAGCCTGTGGACCAAATTTATTTATTAATAATCTTAAAAATATTTAATTAAAAATTTATTCTTGTATTAAAATAAATTATGAATAATAAATATAAATGTGCTAGAAAAATATTACGTTAAACTAAATTAATGCATTTTTAAATGGTTGATATTATTAAAACAAAAAAATGTTAAGTATTTTTGTACTGGATACTCTTTAAATTCATTTAAATTGCACCTCGATTAGCAGTTACATTTTGGCTTTATCTTGTATGCCTTTGCATTATCCAAACTTGCTAAGCGGAAGGTTTTTCCTTTCTCGCCTTCACCCGAGCTATACTCCCAGTTTCTCAAGTGGCGACAATTGGACGGAAGCGAATTCTTTTTTAACACGGCTTCTTAACTTTTTTGTTAACAACAATCAGCGCAAGTATGAATAAAAATTTCCCGTCAGTTTTTTAATTTATAATTGGGCTTCATACATTTTAAAAACATGTAAGAATATTACATTTGGTTGTGCCGATCGTTGATGCCGTCCTCTAAAAATTAAAGTTTTTTGTTAATGTTCTCTATATGACATCTGTAATAAATGAGCCATAGAAAAATCTTAAAAAAGATCTGAGATCAGAATTTCTAGTCATATAGAACTAATATGTGCCAAATTTCTTGACACCTTTAGTATCGTGTGCTGTCTTTTCATTCCGAGAGTACATTTTATTTTGGGACCTTTAATAAAGTATGAACCGAACATCATAAAATTTGGTACTATTGTAAAAAAAATAGAACAAATTTAAGTATAATTTCACTATTGTTTTCGCTTTTATAGAAAGAGTTTTAAATGGACCTGTGGTAAAATATGGACCGATCATTATGAAAGTTGATACACGTAGAGAAATTACATTAGATGGTATTATTGATTATGCATGTAAAGGAAAATTTAACGGAAATAAGTATCGATCGGTGAGCAAATTGCAATAATTCATTCCCTTCCAATGTTGCTTGAGCACAAAAATTTGTTTCCGCAATCGCGGAACGGAGTCAATAAAACGACCCATTATCACCTCCGACGAAACTATTTTTCATAAAAAATTCTTTATCATAGTGTGGTTACTTCAACCATGCTATCGTCACCTTCAACCATATTATGGTTAAATTAATCATCCATCAATAGGCCACAGCCAAATTATGGTTACCTCGAATTATCTTATGGTTAATAATGTCGATAAATTGTTTACCAGTAATAATTGTATGATTGCTTATTAACAATGTAATTTTTTCTTTTTCAAAGATCAAATATTTTTGGTGATAAACTACCATACTATTATTATACAAAAGTACCAAAGGATCCAATTGACAAATGTATTGGGTCAATGCATCGCCGCTGTGATATAGTATTCACAAATAAAGGATACCCTACAAAATATTAATTTTTAATAATAGTCCGACGATTTTTTCGGAGTAAAATTTAAGTTTCCATGGTTTGCAGATAACCCAAAATTTAAAACTATTATATTTTCTATTTTCATCCAAATTTTCATATTATTAATTAAGCTAAAGTTCTTTAAAATTAATTTTCATTAAATTATTTTTATGAAGGAAGGAATTTTACAACATGAAATCAATTAAAATTCATTGATAATGTTTCATTCTTGAATGGCGTGGGGCTCGAACTCACGTTCAAGGACAGTTTGATCTGGCGCATCTCTTCAGAGGTCTTTGCCGTTTTACCCTCACCGCCAGCGAAGGCGCCAAACATCAAAATTTTTTCTTTACAATTTTAGAACTATAGCCATATTCACAAAACCCCTTGTATCGTTGTATCGATTGTAAGTAGTTCACTATGGTTTTTATACAACATGCAATCGATACAACGATACAAGGGGCTTTGTGAATACGGCACGTGTAATTTTTTTTTGCTTGTTAATAACATTAAAAAGAATTTAAAAAATGATTATCTTAAAATACTTGTTTAGCTTCTTCATGAATTCACGTTGTATTTTCGACATTCAAGAAAAACTAAATAAATAAAAATGTAGAAAAGTTTTAATTGAATTGTCAAGCACTGTTTATTCTGGGTTCTTATAAGTAGCGAAGTTGCTTTAACAATTGTCGTCTACCCACGAGTCCGTTAAAATAGGTTTTCCCAAGTCCCAAGATATGATTGAGACTAGGTTGCTCATATTTATATTGTATGTAGTCCGGAATTGTTTGCTATTTAAAGTCAGACGCATCGGTCCACAAATGGCTGAGATATGAGCACTATTATCTTGTATCTTCCTGTCACATTTTACCTTAGCTATCCTTTGGATAGCAATGGAGGTTATTGTATGTACAGACAAATTTTCAATTATTAGACACCAGCAGAATGTAATGCATTTTCTGGCCCGCTACAGCCTTTGTCAGCATTCCTTTTCATTATTGCATATATTGTTGATATTAAGGTAAATGGTTATCTTAGTAGTGCCTCTAAAAATTCTGCATTTTATTATGAAGCTTTGTAATAGCCAAGTTCATTGTTGAAAATACTCGCTTTATGCGATTCCAGAGAGGAATTACAAGCCGAACAATATGCTGCTTTTGAAGACGAATGAACCAACTTATAAGAATTTGGAGCTTGTCCCATCGGTTTTAGCCATTCTTTAAATCAACAATAAAAATACATATATCAGTCATTTATTTAATACTTCGATGCATCATGAGTGCTTACCAATAGCCCAGCATTCTTTTTGCCAAACTTTATTATATTGTTTACATCTTTATTTATTTTGGGGGAAGACATATTTGCTTGAAAAAATCAAAATTGTATGTGTTGTCCACGGTATTAGAATCTTTTTTTTTAATTCTTCTTATTTCAAACACTCACTCTCAAGAATAATAACAAAAGTTAATTAAGTGCCTTTTACACATTTAACAAAAAAAGGTAATCTAACTTAGGACCCTTAACACCGTATAAATTGTGGATAAAAAAAAAAATGAATTAAAAATGTTTGAAATTCCAAAAAAATCCTCGAATTTTTTTTTACATCCCCAATCCCAAATGACTTTCTTTGCCCTTTTTGCTCGCATGAAATCCCTAACTTTTGGTATAAATCCCCAAGTCTGGCAGCCATATTTCAGCCCACGACGATCTTTAGCAGCATTTTTTCCAGTTAACTGGATTGTTCTACACAGAAAGAATATTCTTCACAGATCCAATCGATTTTGACAATCCGATGAAAATTTACATTGAAATACAATCTATGTAACGCTTCATTTGATTAATGCAGAATGTTTCATTAGCCCCCAGCTAATAAAAAGTTCCATAAAATCTCTGAAAATGATGCGTTAACTTAATGCAAACATTTTATTAAGACTATGACTATTTGCCATCAAATAGTTGAATACAACGTAAATTTTGTGTACTTAAATTAACAATTAAAGGAAAAAGAATGAGAGAATTTTATGCTCTTGTTTTTTCTTTTAACTGTTCGTTTTTGAACATATTACTAACATTTAGTAAAATTCACTATAACGTTATCGTAATGAATTTTTTTCATTGATATTATGAAACATAAAAGTTGACTATATTTTCACAAAATGTTATGTCTATTGGCAAAAATTTAATTAAAAATACGATTTAACAAAAGTTATAGAAAGAAAATATTTTCTAGTATTTTGTAATAAGAAACTTTAGTTTGTTTTCATTGATTAAATTGCGTTTTCTTTTTTTTTCATTAATTATAAAATTTTTTTTAATATTTTAATTATTAGTTCATTTTAAAAACCCTACTGAAATAATGCATAACAATTAGTTGAATGCTTCTTTTAAAAGAGATATTAAGATATCATTAATCCAATAAAAAAATATTAAGAGATTACGAAATCCTATTTCGTAGTGTTAATGAAATTGCTTCATTAAATTTGTAAAATTTAACTTCCGTAATGAAATTTTTCATTGGTTTAAAGAAAAAAAATTAATGAAATTGATTCATTAGTTTTTGTATTAAGCATTATTCTTTCAGTGTACTATTTTTTTCCGACACTGTATGTATAAATTCCTTTACATGTAGCTACAAATGCAATTAAATTTATGTATCTGCAATAATTTAAAGAATACTGAATCACTTCAAAAATATTCTAAATCCATAATATGACCTTGAAAATAATTCATTACAATTTAATTGTCAATTATAAACAATTCAAAATCAAGTCTAAAAACCATTTCAAATTGCTTTAAATGGCTTTAAGATCATGACCAAAATTTTGAACATTTCAAATCATTAAACAATATAAAATTAACCAATAACAAATGAAAAACAAAGTGTTTTGAAAATTCTGTAAAATGTTCTTGAAATTCAAGCGAAAATCAAAGAGACTCTTTGTTTTTATATGAACGTGCCAAATTTTGGCTAAAAGCCTTCAAAAATCAAAGACAATTAAAAAGAAGCCAATAAAATTGGCTTTAAATACAAGCCAGGGTTGTCTTAAAGCATAAGAACGATTAAAGTAAAACAAATTTTTTGTTTTGGTCATAAATATTTTTCCATGAAAATTCAAACGTTTATTTTTTGTTTGTTGTTGCTTTTTCAAAATTATTGTCAAAGCCAATGTTAAAGACAATGAAAATGTCTGATATTAAAATTGTAATTGTTTTAATAAAAAGTTATAAAAAAGAAAAGTTAATATTGATTACATTTTCTTAAATTTGCTTTCAAGACTTTTTATTTTTTTTTTTTTTTTTGTTTTTTTTGTTGTTTAAATGGATTGAAACTACATTTCCGGTGTATTAAACGAAAAGTTCATTAAACCTTTTAAACCTTGTAGATACATAGATACTTTATTACTAGATATGTAGATACAACTCACTCGCATAATGTTTTAATTGTATATTTTTTTTAATGTTTAATTAACAACAAATAATTATGTATTATTGTTATAATGCTGGATTGTTAGTTTTTTTTTTTCATTATAAACAAATTATTAAATAATTTATAACATTTTGAAGTGTCTTATAACAAATTTAATTACTTTCAATCTTAAAGATACAATATACAATTTATTACATCTACATACGTGTAGCAAAAAAAAAAAAAAAAAGTTCAGATATTATACTAAATTGTTACTTTTGTATTTTTATTGTTTGTTTTGAGTCTTATTCGTTTTGTTTCATTTAGCTTCCGTTTTTTTTCTTCATGCCCATAAAAATAAAATTAAACAGTTTTAATTATTGTTAATTATTTGCTTGAAAAAAGTGTAAAAATCTATTTAGAATTAACCTTGACTTAAAAATAATATTAATTGTTGTTGTAGTTGTATTTATTATAAAAAACATTTACAACATATTTAAAAATGTTCTGACGCTAAAATTAAAGAAGGGGTTCAGTGTTTTAAGTTTGTTTAAAGGTTTGCAACATGAATATTTTTATTTGATTTTAAAATGTTCTGTGAACTTTTTTCGATGGAAAAATTATAGATAAACTATTTTTGACAGAAAAATGTTCTTCGATCTTTTTACGATAGAAAAATGTTCTTTTACCTTTTTTCGATAGAAAATGTTCGATAAACTATTTTTGGCAGAAAAAAGTTCTTCGAACTTTTTCCGAATATTTTTCTATTCAAACCTTTTAGAATAGAAAAATGTCTTAAGAAATTTTTGTCGAAAGAAAAAAGAAAATTGTTTGCGATCTTTTTTATAAAGAAAATGTTTTACGAACTTTTTCTGATAGCAAAATGTTATACAAAATTTTACGACAAAAAATGTGTTCTACGACCTTTTTTAAGTTAAACTCTTCTACAAACGTTTTTTTATAAAACATGTTTCACGACCTTTCTTATGAGACCAAGAACTCTTAGAATTTTTTTTTAAAAAAAGTTCGTATAATATTAACATATCGTCGGTTGATAATTTAAACGTCGTATGTGGATTTTTTGCGGTTTTGGGTTAAGATCGATTCCTTAGGTTTTCCGACCTGATCTTTCATTTGGCGTAATCAGTTTTTCGATACCTCAAACGGGTTTCGAGATATGGAGTGTTAAGTTTGTCGTATGTGGTATTTGCTGAAGCAATTTTCAAATTAAATGTCGAATGTAACTGCCACATACGACAAATTTCCATATAAAACGACAAAAAAATTTATTTTTTATTTAAATGTCGTATGTGGATTTTATAAGAGTTCAAACTTCAAACTCAATTTACTCGAAACTATCGGAATCTACATACGACAATTATCACCCGACGGTATGTAAATATTCTATGAACTTTTTGTGTATTATAGCAAAATGGTCTTTGAACTTTTTCAATAAAAAAAAAAACATTTTACAATCTTTTTTTTCAGGAGAAATATTTCCTACAAGATTTTTTATGAAAACATTTTCTACGCCCTTTTTTTAATAGAAAAATTGTTTTACTAATTTTTTTGATAACGAACTTTTAACGATTGGAAAATGTTCTACGAGCAGTTTTAATAAAAAAATATTCTAAGAATATTTTAAAGAGAAAACTGTTCTTCGAACGTTTTACAATAAAAAAATGTTTATACTAAGGTAATCCTTCGGTCCGATTAACGGTTAACCGATTTAACCAAAACCTCGGTTAACTTATCGAGCGATTAAACGATTAAAGTAAAAGTCCGATCAAATGAATACCCTAGTTTATACACAATTTTTTATACAAAAATGTTCCACGCAGGTTTCTTAGTAAAATAATGGTTTTTACGCATATTTTTGGATAGAAACATGTCCAGCAAACTTGTTTTGATAAAAAACTTCTCAACTATTTTATCTTAATTTAAAAAGGTTCTACGAACTTTTTTGGATAGAAAATATGCTCTGCAAACTATTTGCTATAAAAAGCTTGCGCTGTGATTTTTTTTATAGAAAACATGTTCTACACAGAAAAAAGTTTTTTATCAATTAAAAAAATTGCATATAAATTTAATTAATGTGATAATTGAATCAATTATTTTTTTAATTGAAATAAAATTAAAAATATAATTTTGATTTAATTAATATTTTAGTTGTTTTGAAATAAATTTTCAATAAAAATATTCATTAAATATCAAACACTATGAATTGATTTTTTTCGTTTAAAATAAAATAATTTAAACTTGTAGAATTGTTGTTGGGAATTGTCAATATTTAATTAAATAAATCAACACAATGTTTGAAATGGCAAAGTTTTTTGATCATTTTTTTAATTAAAATTAAAAATATCATTTATTGAAAAAGAAATTTAAAAATTTTAAACTTTTAAGTAATCAATATAATCATTTTGGTAATAGGAGCAAAATCAACAAATTGTTTGCTTGATATTATGAATTTGGTATAAATTTGGTGATTAGAGAAATTTTCTAATTTTTTCTGTGTACAAACTTTTCTTTTCCAACTTTTAAAAAAAAAAAATTTAAAAAAAAAACATTTTAAAAATTTAGCGACAGAAGAATATTCCATGAATTTTTTTTCCGATTGTAATTTATTTCAATAGAAAAATTTTTGACGAACTTATTATATTGGTTAGCATAATGTTTACAAACTGTTTTCGAAAGAAACATTTTTTTCGAACTTTTTTTAACAGAAACCGTTTTATGGACATTATTTCAACTTGCCCTTAGTTTAAGATAGGATTTTGTCGGACGTATAACGAGTTATTTATTATTTAAACTTAACTTTAACCTACCCGGTAGGATAAACTTGCCTTTAACATAGTGCTCACTTTAGTTCAAAGCAAAGTTGCAATAGTGAACAATTTTTTAAAAGTGGGACAAAATCCTACACAGATAAAATTCTCCAATTAAAGCATTAATCAAAAATAAAATCAGTTTCAATTAAAAATTTTATCAAGTGAATTAAACGTTTAATGGATACTATGACTATGTTTATTGGTGACAATTTAATTAATATCACAAATTTTTTAATTGAAATCAATTGTTATATATTGTTTTCTGTTGCCGCACTCTTTTCTACATATAATCGCCAAAAAGTATTTGTTTTAGAAATCTGTCTGCGGATAATTTTATATTAAAAACAAACATCTTGGGTAAGTTTTTCCTGATTACTCATTTGTATAAAAAAAAAAAGATTGTACATTCTCTTTTCTATAGAAACAATTCTGAGCTTTTGATAAATTATATATTATACTCGTGTTTTTTTTCTATAAAACAAAAATTGTCAGTTAACTTTTTCTATTGAAAATAGTTTGGTAGTACTTTTTTCTACAAAAAATAGTCTAAAAAACTAGAGTGTGTGTACTTTTTTCAGAAAACGGTGCACTGTCCATACACCGCGGTCTATGGTTTCTTTTTCTATAGAAAACAAGCAATTTTTAATTTTGTGTATGCTTTTCTATAGAAAAAATCTGCAACGTTGTATAACAAACGGGTTTTTGGTACTTTTCTTTAAAAAGACAACCAATTTAAAGGTACATTGCTTCATTTAAAAAAAAGCATTGAGAACATTTCTCTCTCAGAAATTGTTTAGAAATTCTTCTCTGAAAATTACAATTTCTATTTTCCAGACTAAAAAAGAAGCAGGGTACTTTTCTAATTCCTCTAAAGCACAAAGTCTCATTCATAGTCTCTTTTTATTGTTTAAAATAAAAAGAATTTTATTAACACGACTTTAACGTGTTCATAATACGTCGACTGATAAGAATAAAAAACTAGTGTCAGGGCTATAAAGTACCATTCAAAAGTGGGTAAGTAAGTGCTAAATATTTATGAACATAAAATGTTTTTTTTTTATTTTTTTAATATATATTATTTGTATTATTGTCTAAAATGGTTCTTAAATTTACATTAAACCACACAAATGTTAACATTTATGTTTTGGGGCTAAAGCTGGAGGGATTTGGGGTAGTAAAAACGTTCGTGGACAAAGTGCTTTAAGGCACGTACAATATATACGTTTGTGTGTGCACTTAAGTAGCTGGCTGGGTTAAAGTACTATTACTTATTAGCAAGTACTAGAACCAGAACTAGTAACAGTTTGGAATGAATCACAATAGGATTTACGCTTGACTAATTAACGATATCAAGTTTAAATTTTTTTTTTGATATTTTTGTATCTCTTTTTTTAAGTATTCAACAGTTTTAGGTTCTTGTAAATTATGTGTAAAATATTAAATTAAATTATTTTTTATAACAAAATGTGTACGCATTTCATGCCTTAAGGGTACTTTGCATTATGACACAGGTCTTACGTATTCCATAATACCTTGTGAGATAAAAATCTAATTAGTTTTTTTAAGAATGTTTGTATTTATACTGTCACAAATGAACAGGCTTATGTTAAAATGCAACCCTGATCAAATAAAAAGTTTTATTGCTTAGAAAATTTCCAAAAAACGATGAAGTCGAATGGGATGTCAATTTTTTTTCATAATAATACTTGTCATTTTCATAGCGCATCGCATTCACACTATCGCACTTTAACATATTACTTGAGTTTTTTACATGTGTTAGACTCATAGAAAAATGCGTCTGCATGTTGATGGTGCACTAACATCAGAATTGTGACATCAATGTTACCACAAATGGCATCAAAGAGGCAAAAAAAAGGACATCAATCCAATGACAAAAGTTAAATAAGAAGCAAAACTTCCCCTATTCTATTTTTTTTTAAATTATTTAGTGAAATACATACAATTTCAAAATAGAGTGATTACGAAAACCATATCGTGCATGCTGCTGGTGTCTTATAATTGAGAGTTCTTCTGTAAACAAAGAGCGGGGAATTCAACAAGAGTGCAACAAACATGTGTAACGGGTAAAGGGTAGTTTTCACGGTTATACAATGTATTACGACTTTGTAGAATCAAAATATTATGAAATTCTATTCGTGTTTTAAATAAAAATCTGTTGAAGTATTTTTCATATTCACACGGATGGTATAAGAAAAATAAAAGCAAAGATATTAAACACCTGAGTTAAAAACAAACAAGCAGATAGTTACAGTTTTACAATATTTACAAAAACAACATGAAAATTTCCTGAGTTGATTTTGGTTGTTTTTTTAATTCTATAAAAATGTTACCACACACAATATATACTGTTAAAATGCGATTCTGGTGTGATGAGAATACATACTTAAGTTTATAAGGCTGGGTTTTTGAGATCTCAGTTAAACTAGGTTTAGTTAATCTAAAAGCAGATTTGTGCCGCCATTTCCAAGTT
Organism: Pollenia amentaria; assembly: GCA_943735925.1. Classification (NCBI taxonomy): domain Eukaryota; kingdom Metazoa; phylum Arthropoda; class Insecta; order Diptera; family Polleniidae; genus Pollenia; species Pollenia amentaria. The sequence goes on along the minus strand of OX031009.1, from coordinate 211,039,395 downwards.
TGTATACAAAATGTTGATAATAAAAAATCACATTTCGCCGGAAAAATCCAAGTCCACATCTCAAAAACTCGGCCTAAAATGGTTTAGAAAATAAACATTTACCGACCGCTTGTAAAATTTTGTATCCGTATTCTCTCTTACTCAATGCATTTTAATTTTACATGATAAGATTTTTCTCATTCTACAGCATTTTTTGACATGTCGTAATACATTTTATTACCGTTTAAACTAGCCTTAAGAAAATAATAATAGTCTATCTCTTTGACTTAAGTAAATCCCAATGACTCAATTTAATGAAAAACTGTTAAGGCGAACATCCCAATGATGAAAAGTGTCATGGGGTCAAAAACGAAGACACTTGTCAAAGTACTGATGTCATAATACATCAGGTCTATCAGGGTAATACAAAGTATAATAGTGTCCTTTAAGAGTACTTTACAATTTTCCTTAAAATACGTAAGACTCGTGTGATAGTTTAAAGTACCCTTCAAAAATATCTAAGCACTTTACAACATAAAATCTATTACAATTTATTGATAATTTTTCTTTCTTGACTGTCGTGGCAAACAGCGGCAAAGACCTCTGAAGAGATAGTGTGGTTACTATCGAAACGCGTCAGATCAACCTGTCCGTGAACGTGGGTTCGAGTCCCACGGCAGTCAAGAATAAAAAGTTATCAATACATTTTAATTGATTTCATGCTGTAAAAATTCCTTTAATGAAATTTTGCCTAATTAAAAATTTTAAAATTTGGATCACAGAAAATAAAAAAAATGTACCTTTGGGAGTATATTTTTATAGAAAAGAGTTCTAGAGAACTTTATAGCCACAAGCTTTAGGGCAATATTTTCTATCTGGCAATAGGTTTGAAGTACTTTTTTCTTAGTTTTTTTGTTGTCAGTCTTTTTTTTTAAGATTTTAACATAGAAATCATTAAGTAGCTTTGAAAATATTCGTTGTCTATAATAAAAGCTTTTTTAATTTAATAAACGCCTTTTTAACAAGAATTAACTTTTTGTGTCAAATAATCATTGAACAAATTTTTAATCACATGTGACCCACCCAATTCTAGTCTTTGCAGCAAATCGACTTAATTGTATAGTTTTCTTAATTAAAGTTAATTTTTTCATATTATTAGCCATGTTTTTTTTTCTTAACAATATTAATTACAAGTAATTTAACCATAGAAAATATTTTAAAATATTTAAAGCTCTGCAAATTTTACGCTAGAAAAGCATAAGAATGCTGCCAATATTAATTACAATAATTAAATCAATTAAATGTTAATTAAGTTTAAAATAAATAAATGAAAATTAGACTACAACTTGACTATTAAACTAAAAATTCTATTCTAAATCAACTATACAATTAACAATGTGGGACATCTGTTGCTTGAGCTACGAAATGAAAACGTTCTATCGATTTTAATTTTACTCGACCTGGTGTTTTATCTAAATATTTAAAATAAAATTATAAAAATGTAAATACTTTGTTTAACATTTAATTACTTTAAGTTTTTGTTTTGATTTCCAGCATGTTTGTTTAATTATAGTCTTTTGATAAAATATTTATTTATTTCAAAGCAAAAAGTGATAAGTATATGCAAATAACAGATACCCAGTAAAGGCAGTTTCACACTTTAATACAAGTCTTAAGTATTTTGAGAAAAATAGAGTCCTGACAAGGTAACTGGTTATTGTTTTTTGAAAATTTTCCAACAATAACTAGATCAGCAAAGCATTTTCGTCAAAAAACTTCAGACTTCTATTATGGTGTAAACCAACCTTAACCGACAAATCCCACACAGATTCGCTCTGGTATTTTACTTTTTGTTTCGAAATTATGTGCCACATGTGTATGTTTCTTTTTCTATTCTATTCTATTAACACTTTCAGTTTTACACTCGCAAAGAAATTTAAATTGGACCACATTCTACAGAAGAAAAAAAATTCTAAGAAATTATACACAGAGAAAATTAAAAATTTTTTCTAATCACCAAATTCATAGAATCAAACAGACAATTTGTTGATTTTGAACCTATACCTATTACCAAAATTATTATATTTATTACTAAAAATTTAAAATTGTAAATTGTTTTTTTTTTCAACAAATGATATTTTTAATTTTAACTAGGTGACCCGACAGACGTTGTCCTGTCCAAATCAGAAAAAATGTTTGCGTTCGATTTTTAAAATCCGTCAAAGAGAGGAAAAAAAGTATTTTTAAATCAATGCAATATTCGAATGGATTCTACGGAGCGATTGTGTCTCACTCGATACGTATCTACTTCGTTCGCATATTCTCTTTCAACTTGTGTAAGTGATAAACGTGTTTGCGATGATCGATATCGCTCAATTCTATTATACGCTTGGCTGGAAGCGTTGCGAGCTCGGCGCCTAAAATTGGTCCTTCTTATTGACGGCATTACAATTTTATACAATTGATTATTATAATTTTATATTTACATTTTTATTTAAAAAAAAAAATAAAGCCCTACGCTTAAATTAAAAAATTTCAATATCATAACAATTTTCTTAAAATTACTGAAAACTTAAAATGGATTAATACGAACATTTGAAAGAGAAATTAGCCAAATCGGTGCAACTGTTTTCCGATTTTAGATAAAACGAAAAAAGTGGGCGTAAAGGCAGGCGTGGCAAATTTTTTTTTTCGATGAAAACTTAAAATGGATTACTACTAACATTTGAAAGAAAAATTAGTCAAATCGAGGGAGCCGTTTTCTGATTTTAGAAAAATCGGACAAAGTGGGCGTGAAAGTGGGCGTGGCAAAATTTTCTTTCCGTAAAAACCTAAGTTGGACCATGACGATCATTAGAAAAAAAAACTGTCGAAATCGGTCCAGCCGTTCTCAACTGATGCAATTACCAACGAACAACATTGATTTTTATTTATATAGATTAAAAAAAATGATCAAAAAACTTTGCCGTTTCAAACAATATGTTAATTGATTAAATTAAATATAGCTCAGGTTTTGACAATTCCCAACAACAATTCTACAACTTTAAATTATTTTATATTAAGCACAGAAATCAATTAAGATTTTTTGTTATTTAATATATATTTTATTTAAAAAATTATTCTAAGACAACCTAAATGTTAATTAAATCAAAATTATATTTTTTAAATTGGTTTTCAACTAAACGAATAATTGATTTAGTTATCGCATTAATTAAACTGAAATACTTTTCAAGCAACTTTTTTAATTGATAAAAAAAATTTTTTCTGTGTAAGTATTCTTGTCCCAGAAAATGAATTTAGATTTTAATTATTATTTAATACCAGATTAAACTAAAACGTATTCGTTCTCGTTTCGAAAGGGTGGGTTGGCTGTAAATCGCATTAAACTGTTACTAAGTAACCATAATTTGCTATAAATTCAAAATGTATTCCAACCACATAAAAAGTAACATTCTATACTGTTTTAAAGACAGTTGCGATAAAGAACACGAGTACAACGAAGTAGAACTGATAATTTTAAATAAATTCTACAATTGTTATTTGATTTATATAAAAAGGGAACAAACAGGTGGTCATTGGTTACGTTAATAAAGCTGTCTTGTGGGGCAGACATCAAGTACAATCGGGTTAATTGAAACTGGAACTTTGTAGAAATTTTAAATCAAAAAAGATTTAAATGATTTCGCAAAGAAATGTCTGCGGTACTTTTTTCAATACAAAACAATTTGGAGGTAGTTTGTTCAGTCTAATTTGTTTTGGAGTACTTATTATACCCTTCACCACAGATGGGAAAGGTATAGGGGCATTTCCATGCCATCGCACGTGACTTTGGACGCTCCAGAGAGGTAGAGATTATAGAGAAATCTAGAGAAAATAGTAGTATGTAGCTTGAAATTTTTTTTATCATTTTGTTTTATTTAAAGGGTACTATATATATAAAAAACAAAATGATCAAATTCGGAACCTTGTTGTCCAAAATACCTAGCAAAATAGGTGCATATCGTACGTGATATAAAATGGAACTGATTTTGAGGTGAATGTAAATTAAAATTTTTATTATATAACAAAAAATCTTAATTGATTTTTTTCGTTTAAAATAAAATAATTTTAACACGTAGAAATTTTTTTTATCATTTTGTTTTATTTAAAGGGTACTATATATATAAAAAAAAAAATGATCAAATTCGGAACCTTGTTGTCCAAAATACCTAGCAAAATAGGTGCATATCGTACGTGATATAAAATGGAACTGATTTTGAGGTGAATGTAAATTAAAATTTTTATTATATAACAAAAAATCTTAATTGATTTTTTTCGTTTAAAATAAAATAATTTTAACACGTAGAAATTTTTTTTATCATTTTGTTTTATTTAAAGGGTACTATATATATAAAAAACAAAATGATCAAATTCGGAACCTTGTTGTCCAAAATACCTAGCAAAATAGGTGCATATCGTACGTGATATAGGTTAGGTTAGGTTAGGTTCCATTGGCAGCCGTGATCAAGCACAGCTCACGTGGGTCCATTGCTTAGTTCCCGTTGTGTTACCATATCACGCCGTCTCCCATGGGTCCTATGAAATCTGGCTGCTAGTATTCCCATGCAGCCAACCGGTCGATTCAATAAAGGAGTGGATCCTATTTACGTCAACATCAGAGAGACAAGTTTTGTCCCCAAGGGTTCTTCGACCAAACATTTTGAGTCTTAAGTCTCCGAAAGCCGGGCAGTTACAGAGAAGATGTTCCGTTGACTCTTCCTCCTCCTCATCGCCGCAACTTCTGCACAAGTCGTTATAAGGGAGCCCCAGCCTCTGGGCGTGCCTCCCAATTGGCCAGTGGCCAGTTATAACCGCAGTTAGGTTTCTTAGATGATGTCTGGACAGCTGTAATGCCCGCCGTGTCCTTTTTTCATCTATGATGGGCCAGATTTTCCTGGTTTCCCCACAGGTGGTTTCATCGTGCCACCTCTGACTGGCGATAAGATGAAACTTATGCGCTATAAGTTGCTTACACCTTGGGAGTGAAGCACCTACATATGTGGAACCGTCCCGATTCAAGGTGGTACCTGCATGCGCCAACGAATCCGCCATGCAGTTCCCATGTATGTCCCCGTGTCCGGGGACCCAATTAAGGGTGACCAGTGAATGTCTCGCTATCTCCTCCAGAGACATCCGGCATTCTCGGACAATTCTCGATGTGATGAACACATTCTCCAGGGATCTTATGGCCGCCTTGCTATCGGTAATAATGTGAATATCCCTTCCAGATATTTCACCGTACCGGATGCGTTTCGCGGCTGTGTGGATGGCCATTATCTCGGCCTGGATTACACTGCAGTGGTCCGGCAGCCTTATAGGAATGCTCCAGTTTAGCTGCTCGGAGTATATGCCAGAACCGACACCATACAGTGTTTTAGACCCGTCCGTGAAGATTCGAATCGTATTCGCGGGGATTTGCAGGTCATCATAGTGGACCACGTTATCCATAATGCTTACCGTGAAGCCAGGATCAAAGATTGGCTCGGGTGTGACATAATCAACATCCATGTGCCAATTAATATCATTCAGAATGTTAGCATGTCCGATATTATAATCTCTCCATGCTCCGGTGGCCCTTAGTCTTACCGCCGCGTTCGCAGCTAACCTTTTCGCCAAAATGTCTGGTGGTAACCAGTTTAGAATCGTAAACAATGCCTTAGAGGGGGTTGTTCTAATGGCACCTGTTACCGCTATCGCCACCATTCTCATTGTACGTTCAAACCTGGATTGATGACTCTTCGCCTTGAGCGCCGGCCACCAAACAGCTGCCCCGTAGAAGAGAATGGGTTTAATGACACATTCGTATAGCCAGTATACATTCCTCGGGTTAATTCCCCAGTTTAGGCCAATGGCCCTTTTGCAGCAATATAATGCAGTAGCCGCTTTATTAGTCCTGGAGCTGGTGTTCATCCTCCAGTTCAGTTTACTGTCCAATATTAGCCCAAGATACTTGGCGCTGTCAGACAGTTCCAGTGACACCCCTTTTATCCTCGGGGTATTAAATTTGGGAATTTTGTATCTCCTTGTGAAAAGTACCAGTTCTGTTTTGGCGGGATTTACATCCAGTCCACATCCCTGGCACCATTTTGTTAGGACGTCCAGTGCGGACTCCATTAGTTCAGACAAAAGTCTGGGATCTTTACCCATAGCCACAACTGCAACGTCATCCGCATATGCGACCGTCCTGCAGCACGTCCTTTCCATGGCTCTGAGTAGGGTATTTATATTCAGATTCCAAAGTAAAGGTGACAGTACACCACCTTGCGGGGTGCCCCTAGTCGCAACCTTTGAAATGTTCGAGGCGCCCAAGTTGGATTCGATACGCCTGAAGTGCAAGATACTGCTGACAAATTGAATGATCGCTGGGTCGATCTCCAAATGTCTCATAGCGTTAATAACCGATTCAGGTTTAACATTGTTGAAAGCGCCCTCAATATCCAGGAATGCCACTAAAGCAAATTCCTTGTAATGCAGGGATCTCTCTATGTGGCCCACCAATGAGTGAAGCGCAGTTTCAGTGGACCTTCCCTTCGTGTAGGCGTGCTGAGCCGGTGACAGGGAATTGGGTCCTAATGATGATCTAATGTGAATATCCAAAATCCTCTCCAGTGTTTTCAGTAGAAAGGAGGATAGACTAATTGGTCTAAAGTCTTTAGCCATAGTGTGAGATGTCTTCCCACTCTTGGGGATGAAGACGATCTTATATGATGTCCACGTTGCTGGGACATGTGAGAGACTCAGGCAGGCTCTAAATATTGCCAAGAGCCATGGCATCAATATTCCCAGGTTATTTTGTAGGTCCGCTGGGATAATGCCATCCGGGCCTGGAGATTTAAAGGGATGGAAGCTTTTGACCGCCCATTCCACACGATGGCGAGTTATCGGAATATTAGAGATATCCCGAGCGCCGCTAAAAGTTTCCTCCCTAGGCACATCATCAGTGCAACCAGGGAAGTGTGTATTCATCAGGACCTCAAGGGTGTCCCGACTGTTTGTGGTCCAGGATCCATCCATCTTCCGTATAAATGATGGAATAGCTGGATTATAGGATAAAATCTTACGAAGCCGACTTGTCTCCGAGGAGTTTTCCACGTCACTGCAGAATTTCCTCCATGACTGTCTCTTGGCCTTCCTTATAAGATTCTTGAATTCATTAACTGAGGACTTGTAATTGTTCCAAACACCATTACGTTTTGCCTCATTAAAGAGCTTCCTGCTTTCCTTGCGTTTTTCAGCAATTTCCGCATTCCACCATATGGGCTTAGCTTTGCCCCTCCTGTCCATTATTTTACAGGCTTCGTTTGTTGCCTCCATTAAGGCACCGGTCAATGACTCCACTGCGGAGTCGAGCATGGACACACTGTCTATGAGAACTGGGCACATAGGCAACTTGTCGCCGAGTACACTCGCATAGATAGACCAGTTAGTCCTTCTTCTGTTCGTGTAGGGTTTAACTGAATCAACTCTAAAGGAAAAATTGAAATCAACATACATGTGATCAGAGAAGGAACAGTCCTTAGACACGTTCCAATCGCTAATCATATCCGCGAACTTATCACTAATAAGCGTAATATCAAGAACCTCCCTTCTGTTAGTCACAATAAAGGTGGGCTCACTACCCCTATTAACTACTGTTAGTTCATTTTCTACTATGAAGTCCAAAAGCGACTCACCTCGTGGATTGACATCCGAGCTGCCCCAGACGGTATGGTGTGCATTCGCATCTGCACATATTACTAGGGGGATGTTGTGCCTTTTAGCGTGCGACATCGCCTTCCTGGTTGTGGTGTTTGGAGGGTTAGCACCCTGGTCGTGTGCCATGTAGCAGCTCATAAACCAGACTGTACTGGTTTTGCACTCTACTGCGACAGTGCATGTGTCCTTATCGCTAAAATCAGAAAGAATGAAAGCTTTAAGGATGTTTTTGACCATAACACAAGCTCTGGTCTTACCTTGATCGGCTGCGTACAGAGTACTGTAACCGTCTAATCTGAGTCCGCAAACCCTGTCTCTATACAACAATGGTTCTTGGATGCATATAAGCTCCTCCGTGCCTGAAGCTAATCGGAGGAGAAGGGCAGCTGACGCCGCTTTAGAGTGATGAAGGTTGATTTGTGTCACCTTCATCATAGCTCATCACTATGGACGACTGTGACGTTGGCATCCTCTGGATCGTCGTCCGATTCCAGAAGGATGTCCTCATCATCCGCCACTCCCATCTTACCAAGGAAGTCACCCACAAGTCCACTGACCGATTGGGTGTCTTCATTGGCCGATGACGTAGCAGATTCGTCTTCCATGCACTCCGTTGATGCTGTTGTTGTGGTGGTGGTAGTCGCCGGAGCTTGAGGCTTCCCTCTGTCGTCACCTTTATAGACTCGGAGGAAGATAGTTCCAAATCCATAGAAAATCTTCCCCTGTGTCTTCCGAAGTGACGGCAGAGAGTCACTGTTTATCACAACAGTGGCCTTCCTGGACTCTTCAACAGATTCAGAAACCCTCACTACTTTCCAGTCCTGTGTGGGTAGCTGGGGGTTACTTAGCTGTATAATTTCCAGGATCTCCTTGGGGTCGGATGGCTCAGCGGGGATCTTGGCAATAGATCTGGGCCTTTGCGGTACATCGGCCAGAGGTATTGCCTCAATCTTAGCGCCCTGCCAAACTTCCCCCAGGGACTCCACGGCATCCTTGTACAGCAGCGCTGAACGCTCATCTGCACACGCTATCAATTTAATGTGCCCTTGATACCAACCGGCATCTTCACACTGTGGTGGTGGTCCAGGGTTTCCCCTTAGAACACTCAGGAACGCCCTACTAAGTGCGACGACAACCAGCTTCCAGTTTTTGGACGAAATGGTGCCGTCACTTGCGTTGCGGTCAATGATCGCCCAAATGAGGTGGTCTTTAGCCACATCTTTGTACGACCTGTTTTGCGGCCGTTGAGGCGTGTGTTTGGACCTTTTAGTCCCAGGAAGCGTGTCCTCCCCAGACCGCTGCCGTTTAGGCGCTGCTTCGGTTGGCTTCCGTTCAGGATTGCCTTCCTCTGCAGAGGGAGGTGCACGTTTTAAACCCTCAATATGGGTTTTTGCCCACTGGAGAGAGGTTTTCTCCTGCTCCGTGAGCTCACCAACCGGTTTTTCACCAAGTCGGCTGATAATTTTGTAGGCGGAGCGCCTGGTTATAAAGGCCCGTTTGGATGGGTTTATGTGCCTTTGGGGTTTTTTAATAATTGCCGTAGAGGCTGGGGGAGGTACATCAGAGGGCATCGAATCTTTCTTCGTATGCTCTCTTTGCACAGGTTTCGGCACATGGGAAACTGGATTTCCGGTAGACTGAGTCTGCACCGTCAAGCCAGCACCCGAGGAAGGGGTTTTGACGGGTTTTTCTCCCGTCCGGACCTGGGAAGCCTTGGAGGTACCTGGTTTCGAAGAACCCTGTACCAAGCTTGGTTTACGACCGCCTGAAGGCTTAGCCGTGAGTTTTTGCGCACTAGTAGCTAATCGACTAGCAGAGCCTGGCGCAACCACCTTGCTAGTCGAGGTTTCAGTAGCATTCGACATACTACAGCCTGATACCGACGCTGTAGTAGTAGGGTCTCCGGAGATTATGAAGCCCTTTACCGGATACGTAGGGCATGAATTTTCGGACATTTCGTGGGGGGTGTGGTGGGGTTGCATTTTATGCCTACTGCCAGGCGAAATTATACCTGCCGCTCCTCTGGAGACAGACGCAGACCATCAGCCGCTCACTATGAGAACAGACGCTGATGGATTTTATTGCGGACCGACAGCCTTCAGAAGGCAAACAATTGACCGTAAAAAGGCCAGCGGACCTAGTCATTAGCCGCTCCAACTAGGAGAAACAGACGCTAATAGACGGGGGGGGGTAGTTCTTGGTTCGTACTCGGTTTAGACCCTTCTGGCATGGGAGGCCCTACCGGTCTTGACTAACGTCACTACCGCCAGCATGACTCTAAACGTCCTTGTACTTAAGCCCTCGCATCGCGGCAAGATGACTACCCATTCGCGAGGGATATAAAATGGAACTGATTTTGAGGTGAATGTAAATTAAAATTTTTATTATATAACAAAAAATCTTAATTGACTTTTTTCGTTTAATATAAAATAATTTTAACACGTAGAATTGATGTTGTGAATTTTCAATATTTATTTAAATAAATCAACACATTATTTGAAATGGCAAAGTTTTTTGATCACTTTTTTAATTAAAATTAAAAATATCATTTATTGAAAATATTTTTTCAAAATTTTAAAATTTTTAGTAAACAATATAATCATTTTGGTAATAGGTGCAAAATCAACAACTTGTTTGCTTGCTATTATGAATTTGGAATAAATTTGGTTATTGGAGAAATTTAATAATTTTTTCTGTGTATATATTTTTTGTAAATATACCATAATACATATCGATGCCTTACTTTCTCAACCTCGTATCTTAAAAAAAACGGTTTGGACTTGTTCATATAAAACGATTGTTTTTTTTTTGTGTTCTGTTACTGCAAAAACTTATTATTTCAATAATTTATTAATATTTGCAGAATTGAGACAAAGTATTGAAATAATAAGTTGTTACAGTAATAGAACACAAAAAAAAAAAACAATCGTTTTATATGAAAAAGTCCAAACAGTCACTCTTTGTAGGTGCGTTGGTTTTCCGACAATCACTCTTGGATTATCATTCGCCCAAATGCGGCAATTCTGCTTATTGACGAATCCACTGAGGTGAAAATGTCCCTTATTACTGAAGATAATTTTCTTCGAAAATTGATCATCCACTGATGCCATTTCTTTCCACCATTCTGAGCAATGACGACGTTTGGAATGGTCAAGACGCTTTAGTTCTTGAGTCAATTGCACCTTGTAAGCGTGTAAATGCAAGTCTTTATGCATAATGTTAATCAACGACGAGCTTGAGAACTGCAACTGTTCGACACGACTACGAGTTGAGGTGGACGGCTCTTCAGCCCCACTATCGCGAACAGCAGCAATATTTTCTGCAGAACGAGCTATACGAGCATGCACTGATGCTTTCACATCTCCTACAGACCCGGTTTGCTCGAATTTTTGCACGATTTTTCCGATTGTACACAGAATTATTAAATAAAATTATTAAATTTCTCCTATCACCAAATTTGTTCTAAATTCATAATATCAAGCAAACAAGTTGTTGATTTTGCACCTATTACCAAAATGATTATATTGATTACCAAAAATTTTAAAATTTTTGAAAAATATTTTCAATAAATGATATTTTTAATTTTAATTAAAAAAGTGATCAAAAAACTTTGAAATTTTAAACAATGTGTTAATTTTTTGTTATTTAATTAAAATTTTAATTGAAAATTTATTTCAAAACAACTAAAATGTTAATTAAATCAAAATTAAATTTTTAAATTTTTTCAGCTAAAAAAATTATTGATTCAATTATCACATTAATTAAATTAAAATACTTTTTAAACCATTTTTTTAATTGATAAAACACTTTTTTCTGTGTACGCACATTTGGACGATTAAATTTACCGAAACAATCACGAAGTGCACGATATGCATTTTGATCTGAACGCCCATTTTCATAATAAGCCCGAATAACTTTAACGCGTTGCTCGATTGTGTATCTTTCCATGGTTAAAATTGAGTAAGTCCGAAATTGAGAAATGTCAAATGAAATGCAGAAAAAAACTTGACGTTTAGGTGTGGTTCACATTCAATTTCGGGCCTTAAAATTTAACCACCCTTCATATAAACAAAAATATTGTTTAAAATTTAGAAAATACTTAAAAAAATAAAATTTCGCTTAATTTGATGTATCCATTTCTGTTTTTAAGATAATGATCACTGTGATTTTTTTAATTTCTATTTTGTAAATGTTTTAGTTTGCTCGATGCTTTTATTCTGATTTACCATTTCTTTATTTCATTGTCGGTTTTTGTGTTGATATTCTGTTTATTTTGACAACACAAGAACTTACAAAGCAGTAGAGAAAAGCTTTTCAAGTTATGCTTGTTGTATTTTTGGTGAGAGTCATGTGTTGTGAAGGTTGTTTTGCTATTTATGTTACCAGTGAAATACTGTGATTAGAAGTAGTCTGAGGTAGAACACAGATCATTTAGGATATTTTGGGTAGCCCTTTAATTTATATGGAGCCTATGGCTAATTTTGGACCTACCAGCACTATATTTTGTCATGACATAGTAGTAGGCTATCGAAAAAGCTATTGTCGCCAATTTGTCTGTCTACACCAACATTTAGGGCATCAAAAGCTTTTTTCGGGAGTATCTAGTATTTGTATAGGAGCTATAGTCAAGTTTTATTGAAATACCAATATAATAAGATGATACATTTAGTTGCATTTGTAGTACTTACAATATCGTACGTGACGACCTTTAAAAGCTTATCAAATTTGTATTATACCAATTTGAAAAAAAAATTACGATCAATATTTGTTTGCGTCAAATATCTTGCTTTGATCTTTTATTTTGAAACACCTGCGACTGATCAAATACAAATGACATAGACAAATGATGTTTTTGCACCACGTACGTGTCATTAGAATAGCATGCAAAACAAACCAAAGAATAAACCGCTAATCGAACTATATATTTGCTCTTTCCTTGTGAATCTTGTTTATTGTTCCTGTAACATTAATTTTAAAGTATAACTTCAATGTTACAAATATCTAAATTTAATCGGCAGAAAAGTTGTTGAAAAGTGCAGAGTCAGCGTCTTAAAATGAATCAGTTTAAACTTAATTTGTTTGCTTTTTAAAAATTGTAATAAGTTATAAATACATCTGCGTAGTAAAGCTTAAGTGTTTTTTCCTTTCTACCATATTGGAAAAAAGTTGCAAGGGTTTTCTTTTTTTTTTTTTGAGACGTGGTTGACATTCTCATGGACATGCCCATATATAAGTTTGTCTTTTCGTTTGTAGCTTGTACCATATTGATCTTAGACCCTTTAAAGTGTATATACATATTCTGGGTCCTTATGAATATGGAAGTTGATTTAACCATGTTCGTCTTTCAGTGTGTCCGCGTGTATGTTAAATTGGCAGACAGTTCGGTCCATAAATGACTCAGAAAGGAGGAAAAAACCACGACTGCCTCTAATTTTACTCATATATCGCTTGTTGTTGTTTTTTTTTCGTATATCTGAAGAACGGCAAAAGCCAAGGTTTCCAAATAAGGCACAAGCATCTTTGTTATCAATACACGATATCTGACAAAATGTGGGTGGGATGGGGGAAGTTGGCGTGGCACATCCCATACAAATAAAAAATAGCTTTCTGTATATCTGCAGAATCTTAGCAGTAAGTTTCCAAATTTGGTACAAATAGTTTCGGTGTCAATTCATGACATCAAGCAAAAAATGGGCGTGGTAGAAAATACATTTCTTTATATCTGGAGAACGTATAGAGAAAAATGTTCCAAATTTGGTGTACTTAGCTGGGTTGTCAATATACAAAATATGTCAAAAAGTGGTTTACGGTATAAGTGGGCATGGCACCTCCCATACAAATAGACAAAAGATCAGTAAAAGTTAAAAAATTTGGTACACATAGCTTTGATTCCAATATAAGGCAATCGAAAAAAGTGAGCAATATTTATTTCTACATATGACTTTCAATTCTTATCGCACCACAGTGTAGGGCAATACAAGATTAAGCATGGCAAAATATATCACGCTTTTTTAATTCTGTTTGATAGCATAGGGCAACATATAAACCTTTTCGAGACTTCTATCGTTTGGCTTTGGTTAAATAAAGAGGGCTGATTACTATGGCATCATTAGCTTTTATTTCTAGCAGCTCTAGTTTTAAAGATTTAGTAACATTTAATATTTGCAGGACTTAAAGCATTTTTTGTATTATGCGCTTAGTCATCGTCCAGACTTGCAATATTTATTGCTGCAATTTTAAAAAATTCTGCTTTGAAATTGCATTAGTCCAGATTATGAAATTATATTTTGTAATTTTTGTATTTTTCTCTTGTCTTTCCACTTCTCCCTTTTATATCTTATAAATAAATACACCTTAAGCCAACTTCAAGTTAAAAACTGTGAGAATAACAAAACAAAACAGAATTGCGGAGTACATGAAACTGAATACCCCTCCCCAATCTTCTCACTCCTCTCACCAATAAACTCAAGAATTACCATCCAAACCTAAAATATTTTGTGGATTATGAATGTACACAAAAATCTCTTTCATTTGAGAAGAATAACATCGGTGAGTACTTTTATTGCAGGATATTCAATAATATGGTTTTTAGGTAAGTCCATTAAACCTTTAAAATCCAAAACGTGGCCATTCTGGTAATGTCATCGGGTGGCTTTCTAAGCGTATGGTCGATCCGGCGCCACTTTCGTCTACTTATCTCCAACTGGTGGGTGGTATTCCAAAGTTTTATGTAACTTATTTTTTCAGACCGGAATTTATGTACGTAGGATTCTACGGAGACATCAGTTTACAAACACTTGAATGCTACTGATGTGTTTGGGTGCTGCATGCCGTACAGCAATATAGACTTCACGTTGGAGTTGAAGATTCTTAGTTTGGTGTTGGTATTTAGCTGGGTGGATCGCCATATAGGATTTACATCCGGAGATGAGCTGTCGGTTCTTGTAATATTCCAACCCAAATAACAAAAGAGAAGTTACATCTTCTACTGGTTGGTGCTGTAAGACGAATGGCAGAGTAGTTGATGCACTTATGTGCAATGTTTTGGTATTTTGGAAGTTAATTTTTAGTTCCACTCTTGTGGACCTTTCTTCTATTGTACAGAGTTTGTCTTACATGTCAGAGTATCTGTGAGAAAGAAGGCAAATATCGTATGCGTAATCAAGGTCTTCGAAACATCCCTGCACTCCCCAGCTTACGCCTCTGTTTGTACGTGTTGCATCTGTCATAATGACGTCAAGAACGATATTAAATAATAGAGATGATAATAATATGGGATCTATAAATTACTCGTATTAACAAATCATTATAGATGTATACTGACGTCTGTATTATAATGGGTTCCAGAATTGAATATGTATAATTATTTGCTGACCATCAGAATGTTGTATTACTTTTTTACTAGTCATTTAAAACTTAATTTGAATGAATTTAAATATATTGATTCGTAACAGATTTTTTCCTAATTAAATGAATAACAGCGGTTGAGTTTATATTGGTCTGATGGCAAATTATAAATCAATCATCAGAAAATTCTGTCAAGTTATTTATGGTAAAAAAAACCTAAATACGACAAAATTTCAATAAAATAGTGAAATTTGTTTTAGCGTTTTAAGACCGGCTTAGGGTATTTTTAAAGGAACAGTTTGGGTAATTTTTGTTTCCATAGAAAACAATTTTTGGGCACTATTTCCTAAATAAACTTATTTAAAAGTAATATTTTGAAAAACCTCATTTAAAGGAACTGTTGGCAGTTTTGAGGTACTATTTGCTAAAGAACGTAGTTCTGGAGAACTTTTGCATTAGAAAGCAAGTGGGATACTTTTTCTATTAGAAAACATTTTCTGGCACTTGTATTTAAAGAGAACAGTTTTGAGGTACTTTGCTCATTGGAAAACTAATTGATAATGTTTTTTTTTTCTATAACATTTTCAGAGTAGAGATTGTTCAGAAAAATGTCTGGAATACGTTTCCTATTAAAATATACTTTTTTTATTATACCTTTACTGTTATTCAAATATTGATATTATTTTATCCGCTTAAATGCTTATTATATTCTTCAAATAAGTACAAGCACACTTCATTTACGCTTTCATTCAGAAAAATGAAAAAGAAAAATTAAATATTTGTTTAAAAATATACATCGTACAACGTCTCTCTAATCCCCAGCTCAAGTATTTTTAACGTTATTCTTTACAAACTTTTTAAAAAGACATTAATAATAATTTTATTTTTATTTCGTTGATATGTAAACACTTGACCATAACAGAGATGGTTTATTACTATTTATAAAATTTGTTAAAAGTTCTAACAGGCAAAGAAAATTTTCGGTTATCCCAACCCTGTGATTGTTAAGTGTGTAAAGATTGTCGTGAAAAACGTAGTTATTAATAAACAATTAATTGCTTATTTAACTTAAAACTATAAATATTGACAAAATATTGTCCACAAAAATATAATAGTTTTAATTTTTTTATTTTGAAATTTTGGTATGATTTTTGTTTGTTTTTTACGCAAATTTAAAAGAAATTATTTTGTTTTCGTTCATGTTTGCTTAATAGATCGGTTTACAAAAAAAATTTTATTTCAGACATCTCCTGAAAGTTTGTGTTAATTCAGTGATACACGAGTGGTGAATGAGGGTATGTAAATTAAGTGTGTCATTCCGTGTGCAACACTAGAAGAAATATTGATCTTACCCTGTGAATCCCTGAGTAGGTCTTAATCATCTCTCTATACGCCTTTTGAAAACAGGCTCCCTTCCGAACGACTCCTTAACAGTTTGGAAATGAAATTTAGGAGAATCGGTTCAGTAGAAAAAACAAATTATGGCCCCGAATACGGACCTACCGCTTACGATATAATATTATTTCACCCGCCAGAACAAAATTATATAATGACGTTAAGAATCATATAAAAGTTTTTTGAGCCGAATATTACTTAGATATCTGCATCTCTATGAGATTTATTTGCCTGATTTAATGAAGTGGGTTTATATGGAACCTTTGGTTAATTTCAGACCTACCAGCAATACATTTTGCCATGACATAGTAGTTGCCTATTGTAAAAGTTATGGTCGCCAATTTTAATGTGTACACCAACATATATGGTATCAAAAGCTTTTTTCGGGAGTATCTAGTATTTGTATAGGAGCTATAGTCAAATATGGACCGATTCCAATAATATTTGGTTAGCTGATTTAGTTTGCAATAAAATAAGTTTTGACCACATTTAATCTAAACACCAACACAATAAAATGGAACATTTAGTTGCATTTGTAGTACTTACAATATCGTACGTGACGACCATTAAAAACTTTTAAATTTTTTATTATACATACCAATTAAAAAAAAAAATACCGTCAATATTTGTTTGCGACAAATATCTTGCTTTAAAATTTTATTTCAAAACACTTGCGACTGATCAAATACAAATGACGTTGACAGATGATGTTTTGCAGCACCTCCGTGACATTAGAATAGCATGCAAAACAAACCAAAAAATATACCGCTTATCGAACTACATATTTGGTCTTTCCTCATCGGTCTTGTGCATCGTTGTTGTAAAATTAATTTTATAGTATAATTGCAATGTTAAAAATTCCTGAATTTAATCGCCAAAACAAAACGAAAATAGTTGATTGAAACTTCTTAAAATGAATCAAAGATATAGTTAGTCAGTTTAAACTTTTATTTTATGGTCTTTAGTAACTGTAATAGGATATAAGTACCTCTGCATAGTAAAGTTTGGGTGTTTCGGCCCGTGATTAACAAAATATCGTTTTAAAGTCTACTTTCGGAATACCCATTAGTACCACTTAAACTTTACGATTAGAAATCGTGAGTGAAATTTTTAAAAGATTTGTTCATAATTTATCACAGATTCCCTTTAAAGTTTACTCCCGAAAAACTCTTATTCTTTGTAGATGATATTAAAGATCCGGCACAATTGAATATAGAAATCTTGACAACTTGATTATTTTTCACTTGTAATATTCAAATCATAAATATTTTTATGCAATTTTATTTCGTTTAGCGATAATGTTATGCTTAAGTTCTCAGATCTGTTCAGATATTAATGTATGCCCATAATCTCCTTCCGATAGTTAGAAAGCACTTTTGAAAATTTAATGGGGTCCTTGGAGAATAAAAAATAACGTTGACCAATAATTTCTTAATCTTAACTTATTTATTTATATAGAGTTTGAACTCTGGCTAACTCCGAACAAATAAAAGTTTGATATGTGATACAACATGATCTAGTGATAATTTTCACAGATAAATTTCGAGAGTGTAACTGTTATAAATATGCTTTTGCAATTAATTAAAAGTAACCCTGTCATGTTGAATTCAAGTTACATCGACATTGCAGGTTTTAATTTCAGATAGAAATTAGTTCTTTATTTAAATTCGATGACCGTGCCATTCATAATTTTCGAGTGATGAAAAGTCTAACTTTTTTTTATTGTTTATATCAGGGTATTTAGACACAACAAGGCTATTAAGTTAATAACAAGGTGCATTCGCACAATATGATACCCTACACTACAGTATATAAGAACAAATTTTTGTAAGTGTACCTATTTGGGACCTAGTTTTGAAAAAGGCATAGCTAATGTGGCTATAAATAGGGATCTATCTGTTTTATATTTCATTAAAATTGGTTTGATAGTGGGCACAAAGACGCGGTTCCTGAAGCAGCTTGTATGGGGGCTATATGAAATTATGGACCGATCACCCCATTTCCAATAGGCCTGGTTTTGTTCTTGTTCCAATTATAATATGTACCAAATTGCGACCTGAACTTATCGCACAAGGTTACATGGACAGCCAACCGGACGGACATCGTTAGATCGACTCAGAAAGTGATTCCGAGTCAATCGGTATACCTTAAGGTGGGGCTAGCATAAATATTTTAGGGTGTTAAACACATCAGCACACACACATAATACCCTCTCCTATATTGTGGTGTGGTTACAAAAAGGGACAGCTAGCATCTTAGTGCTGCTACCTTGTGTAAATGTACCTTGGTAAATAAAAGTACTTTTCTATGTCTACTCTTTCAATAACAAAATTACAAATTATATTCAAACTTAATTTACTGAGCAACAGTAACTTTCAACAATTCTAGTATTGTGGTTATTTAATTGAACTGTTAATGGTTTTTAATTTACATATGTTTACATTTGTCCTTCAAGTTGTGCTGAAAAAGGTCAACAAGAAAAAAGAAAGACAAAAACATGAAAAACAAAAATGTACTTTGGATTTCAAGAAGAATTCTTGACAAAAAGTACGAAAAAACAGAAGTTAGGAAGAACATGTAAATCAATAAAAATAGATAATCATTCATTCAAAAGCTAATTTCAATCTACCAAGATGAAAGACCATTTGGTGTAAAGATTGATGTTTGCTTATTGACGTATTCCGGCTTCACTAGCCGAGTGAGTAAAACGGCAAACCCCACTGAAGAGATTGTGTGGTTACAATCGAAACTAGTCTGGGCAACCTGTCCGTGAAAGCCTGGGTTCAAATCTCAGCGCAGTCATGAATGAAAAATTATCAATAAAATTTTAATTATTTTCATGTTGTAAAAATTCCTGTCTTCATAAAAATAATTTAATGAAAATTCAATTCAATGAACTAAAGCCTAATTAAAAATATCTAAATTTGGATTAAAATTCTACAATTCCTTGAAATTTCTGTAACTAGATAGAGGTACTTTTAACATGTACTGCATTTTTCATGTTTGGTTTGTAAAAATATTGTATGGCAAAACATGTTGTTTCAATCATGTTTGGGGCGCGAAACAGGAATGGGAGAGCGTAACACGAATATTGCTGTCCGCGTGAACATGGTATAAACATACACAGAAAAAATTATTTTCCCAATTCCAACAAAAAAATTTTAGAAGCAAAGCTTTTTTAGTTTAAAACAGGACCTACAAACGAATTTGCATATTCAAACAATTTATTTTGCATTTCGTTTATTGAAAAAACTCGGATTTTTTCAAACAAATAGTTGTTATTATTGGTTAAATTTGTGCTTGATATTAAAAAAATTTCAAACAAATAATTTAGCTGAATCAAACAAAAAAGTTTATTGAAATTAATTAAAATTTCAAAACAAATACCTAATTTGGCTGAATCAGTGAGGAGCGGCTGGGAATTTTTTTCTTTTTATTGGCCTTGGGACTTTTTTTTTTTAATAATTTCCTAACACCATTCGTCTCTTGCTGATGTACACAATGTTTCTTTCCCCCTCGCTGTCGCTGTATCCTTTCCTTGGCTACAGAAGAAGAACTCTCAAAAATTAAAACAGCAGCATTACGACCAGATATGGGTTTCATCATCATTTTACTTTCAAAATTTGATGTATTTTACTAAAAAATTTAAAGAAATAGAATACGGGATTTTTTTCATTCTTTTTTATCAACTTTGAAACCAACCAAAAAATTCTGTTTTTTTAGTGTTGTTATTGTAGCGACACAACCATTGAATCATTTTTACCTACTTTTGTTATTGCTTTAATAACAAACTTCCCCACGCTACTTTATCATCTTTCTTATTGTTGTACTTTTTTAATGCGTCCAAAAATAGACTGTATTTGTTTTTGTTGTTGTTAATTTTTTTAGTTTTGCTTACGATCAAAAAAAATTAATAAATAAAAAACGACCACTTTAAAAAGTGTTAAAAATTTTATACAAAATTATTAAAACTTGAAACCAATAGCGTGTATATCATATTTTTGAATAGTTGTCAACATTTTTGTTGCTAAAATAAAAATCAAGCAAAATTATAAATATAAACAGTAAAAATATTTTGTTGAAATTTAAAAAATTTTTAAACAAGCGTTTGCTTGAAAATATTTTAGCAATATTTTTTTCTGTGTATGTGGGTGGTTGCCACAGTTTTTACTTAAAGTATGTTAATCTCTGTCAGTTATTTTATGCAACGTTTACACACAGATTTTATTTTAATAAAATACAATTATTAATTTTTGTAATACAAATTTTATTTCATTAACGACACAAAAGAACAACAAAAATATGACATATGTGCATGTACTATGTACATGTGTATGAAAGTATAAACAATAACAAAAAAGAAAAGGCAAGAAAACTTATTTCAACACAAATTTTGGTTTTAAACAAATGTTATGAATAAAATTAATTAATTAATAATACAACAATTAAACACAAAGAATAATTAAATAAAATAAGGCTGATTTGAGATCATTTCGAGTTTATTTTTTAAATTAATATAATAAGTAAGAGTGCTATTCGGCTGTGCCAAATCTTATACACCCTTCACCACTTCTTTTCTGATAACACTACATACATATTAGGGTACTAATTTAATCGGGCTTTTGCTTTAATCGGTTAATCGCTCGATTAATTAACCGAGGTTTTGATTTAATCGGTCAATAATCGGTTACTATTGTAATTGATCGGTTAACCGATTAATAAAGTTTTTTTTAATATATTAAGCAATTCCAGTAAATAAAAATGCACAAATTATTTATTATAACAAACATCCCAGCGGTAAATCTCAGAAGACCTTCTTACTTCAGTGGTGCTATTCACTAACTTTTAACGATCCGACAATCGTAATTTTTGTCAACATATACATTCGCTTGCAGTAACGATAGTGTGATTCTGTAATTTATTTTTAACGATTGTAAACAGCTGTAGTTTTTGTAACATCTCTGTCTACAAAATGTTAAAATAAACAAAAAGCACAAAAGAGAATAAAGAAAAAACAAATGAAATTGTACTTAATTCAATGTTTTCATATTTTATTTTGAGAATTTAGAATTTTGTTTTGTTCATACATATCCATATGCATGTATGCATGTAGCATGTATGTAAGAAGGCGGTCCTCAGCCACTTAAAACATAAAATACACTTTATCGATTAAATAAACATAACGTAAATTATTGTCGTTAAATGAATCGTACTACAGGCCTTATTAAAGGCCTGCTTAGAAATTTTTTTTATTCAATTACCATTCTGATTTAACTGATAAAGAAGCCCTTGGCTCTTTTGTATAAAAAACTAAGATACACATTCCGCACTCGCTTCTATGAGAAGGAAGAAGAGAAGGAGTAGCATTTTTTTTTTGCCAAAGCAAAAGTAAAATAATTATTTTTTTTTCTCTTCAGTTGCCATTCTTATGTACCTGTCAAAGAAGCGAGGGCGGAAGGCCTACTCCGCAATGACAACGTGTGTAAAAAAGATTTGAGTATGGAATGGAGCGATCAGGCCTTGTACATTCAAAAGAAGGAGTACAGAGGCCTTCTAGAATTCATTCCGTCTCCTTCTTTTTCCCACTGGGATAACAATTGACCTAAAATGAACAAACAAAAAAATAATTCATAAATATGTAATACATATTTTTGAATTCATGCATAAATTTTATGTAGTAATTAAAAAATAACTGCAAGATAATTTTATTAGTTATTTCAATAGTTTAAGGACCCCTTAAAAAAGTTTTTAGAAAAACAATTTGGTTTAAATGTTTAGGATTAAAGCGATTCTTTTCTTTTCTTTCATTCTTTTAATGCACTTATTGTTTATGTTGGAGAAATCGAAAGCAATCCATAATACAGAATATCTAATATCTCATTTCTTCTAATTTCTTCCTGTTCCTGGATTTCTCTAAACGTATAAAATCTTCAATTATGCCATTAGAGTCCTGTTTTTACATTTTTAAATTTTTACCTCTTCTCATTGTTTCGGTTAAAAAGATTGATATGAGAAAATATGAGAAGAAACAAATAACTAAACACATACATACAAAAAGTACGTGAAACAAAAAGCTGTTGACAGCAAACACCTATTTAAAATGAAGATCACTGAACAACTTCTTTGTTTGTATGAAATAATATTTTCTAATCACATACTATGAGACGAAAAATATAATTAAAACCCCAAAAAAAAAAAAAAAAAAAATACAAAAAATTAAAAATTTTGATACATCGGATAATCGACTAAAAATAACCGGTTCTATCGTTAATCGTAAAAAGACAATTTTAAATTAACTATTCAGTTAATCGGGTAGTAATTAATCGGTTAACCGATTTAAGGTTAACCGAATGAATACCCTAATACATATACATTAGGGTGGGTCAAAAAACAAATTTTTCTCGTAACGACTTCTAATAGCATAAATATATTGTATATTTGTCTGCATTATACTCCTGTAAAATATTTTCTATTTCTTTTTAGTGTAAGAGCCCGCGCTTTGATCTTCATTTTGTTAAATTTGCTATATAACAGCAATAGCATTGTATTGCAAAAAAGCATATTACTGTATCCTAACGATTCTTAGGTTCTCGAGGATTCAGGCACAAGCAATTCATTCATTGAAAAGTATATTTTCTTCCAGAAAATATTTTTGATAGAATACATGTAAAATAATGCACAATCATAACACTGCAGAACAAAATTGAACTTTTTTTGTGCGGCCGGGAACTTTGTGTAATTTTTTTTACTAATTTGAGGTCGCTGATTCCAAATCTAACCTTCATTTTTCTCTATCAGCTCCAGTTTTAGAGATATACCGTTATGTCCAAAATTAAGGCACTTTCAGCACATATATTGAAATAACATGAAAACCGAAATTCGCTAACAATATTATCTTTAAGACGTACTAACATTGTTTTAAATTTGGCCAGTAATTTCAGAGATATCGTTGAAGTTTTTAAAAAAACAAATACAAATTTAAGAAAAAAAAAATTTTTTTTGTTCTATAAAAATTCATAAAAAATAAATGTGCAACAAAAGTCACAGTTTGGGTCTAAAAGCATTTAGTTCAACATATTTCGAATGAAATGAGCTTTATTTCATTGCAATCGGTGCACAACTTTTGATTGTATTCACAATTTATCCATAAAAAAAACATATTTTAATGTACACTCAGCAGCAAAAGTCTGCGTACAAGTCATTGATATGGTTTTCAGAACTCAAAAAGTAAAAACATTTTGTGTAAATCTATAAAAAAATTTATTTTATTTATTTATTAGGACTAGTTCTAAAAATAAAGAACGTTAGTTCATAACTTCAAAGGAAACTTACAGCCTATTCAAAAAGGCATATGAAAAAGTCTGCGTACAAACTGTATTTTAATGTTTTTTGTTTCAAATATTTAATTAAAAAAAAGATTAATATCAAGTTGAAATTCCTTTTCGTTCGAGAACCTCCGGTAAACGTTTTGGCATATAATCGACTACCTTCGACGTCTCTTGAACGGAAATTTTGTTCCATTCTTCAATTATCGAATTTTAAATGTTTGTTTGGAATAAATTTTGTCCTGTCAAATACGAGGATCCAATAAATCCTTTAAATGTTCTACGGGACATATGAATGGAGACTGCGGTGGGGTTTTAAGCTGTTGTTGGACATTGTAGAGTAGCAAAAGCTTCGTATTATGAGCCGTATACTTTGGGGCGCTATATTGTTAAAACATATAATCGTTACCCAGGTTCAATTTGTCTACGCTGGACTGCAAATTTTCTATTAATATATCAACATGTACTTTAGAGTATCCATTTTACAGTAAACAGATCCAAATTTCCGACTCTTTGGCACATAGAAAGCCTCTGGTATCACTTGTAAATCGTCAGAATCGAATTGTTTTTGCCAAGAATGTTTTACAGAGTCGCTTAAATCCTTAGGATCAAGCGTTTTCCTTGTTTCTCTACACAAGCTGGTTACCCCTTATACGAAATATGCAAAACTTGCTCTTGGCTGTAAATAAAACATTTTGCCAGAATTCGTCTGGCTTATTTATAAATTACTTAGCAAAAGCAATTCGAGTCTGACGTTTTACAAGTGATACCAGAGGCTTTCTATGTGCCAAAGAGTCGGAAATTTGGATCTGTTTACTGTAAAATGGATACTCTAAAGTACATGTTGATATATTAATAGAAAATTTGCAGTCCAGCGTAAACAAATTGAACCTGGGTAACGATTATATGTTTTAACAATATAACGCCCCAAAGTATACGGTTCATAATACGAAGCTTTTGCTACTCTACAATGTCCAACAACAGCTTAAAACCCCACCGCAGTCTCCATTCATAAGTCCCGTAGAACATTTAAAGGATTTATTGGATCCTCGTATTTGACAGGACAAAATTTATTCCAAGCAAACATTTAAAATTCGATAATTGAAGAATGGAACAAAATTTCCGTTCAAGAGACGTCGAAGGTAGTCGATTATATGCCAAAACGTTTACCGGAGGTTCTCGAACGAAAAGGAATTTCAACTTGATATTAATCTTTTTTTTAATTAAAAATTTGAAATAAAAAACATTAAAATACATGTTTGTACGCAGACTTTTGCATATGCCTTTTTGAATAGGCTGTAAGTTTCCGTTCTTATTTTTGTTGAAAATAAGTACAAATATTTTTAGAACTAATCCTAATAAATAAATAAAATAATTTTTTTTATAGATTTTCACAAAATGTTTTTACTTTTTGAATTCTGAAAAACATATCAATGACTTGTACGCAGACTTTTGCTGCTGAGTGTATTTTTTTTTTTTTTTTTTTTTTTTTTTGTTCACACATACACATTAAAATACGTTTTTTTTTATGGAAATCGCAATTTTTATCAATTCGGTAAATTGTGAACACAATCAAAAGTTGTGCACCGATTGCAATGAAATAAAGCTCATTTCATTCGAAATATGTTGAACTAAATGCTTTTAGACCCAAACTGTGACTTTTGTTGCACATTTATTTTTTATGAATTTTTAAAGAAAAAAAAATTTTTTTTTTCTTAAATTTTTATTTGTTTTTTTAAAAACTTCAACGATATCTCTGAAATTACTGGCCAAATTTAAAACAATGTTAGTACGTCTTAAAGATAATATTGTTAGCGAATTTCGGTTTTTTTTCTTAAGGGAATATGTTGCACCATTTTCATGTTATTTCAATATATGTGCTGAAAGTGCCTTAATTTTGGACATAACGGTATATCTCTAAAACTGGAGCTGATAGAGAAAAATGAAGGTTAGATTTGGAATCGGCGACCTCAAATTAGTAAAAAAATTACACAAAGTTCCAGGCCGCAAAATGGCTGTTCCGCAGTGTAATATATCAGTTTGGGTTCATGAAGCACGAAGCTCACCTCATACCCGAAAGCAACCTCGCGTCTTTTTCTATCAATTTTGACGGAAGTAACTACTCTGAAGTTATAAATTGGAATCAAAAGTTTTTCGATCCACCAATTCTTTGGAACATCACTACTAAAGAAATAAATGCGGCAGTTGAGTGTCAAGAAGGGACAATCTAATTTTTTTAAATGCCCAGATTTGACAGTATACAAGCTTTTGTGACCAAAAAATAACTAATAAATTTCGTCTTTTTATTGTTTTAGGTTGTATAGGAACCAAAGTTTTATTTTTGTGTAATTAAAAATGTGTTCAGTTTTAATTAATAATAAATAATTTATAGTAAATAAAATATTAAAATTGAAAAAATCGCTTTTTTTAAAGTACTCAATTCTTAGGAGCTCCGGCGCGGGCTCAAGATGTGTCTTTTTTAAACTTTTTTTAACCATTATTTATTTGTTTTACCGTAAGACAACAAAATATTGCTATTAGAATATGATTCGAGAAGTTTTATTTTTTCTCATACATCAGTGACCCACCCTAATATACATATTTTGACTCTATTCCAGCCAGTAATAAAACTTCTAGCTAGACTAACTACATGTTTAAAGAAAAAGAAAACAAAATTTAGTGTGAGAAATTATATTGAAAACAAAACCAAGTTTTCGTATTTTATTGTTGTTTGCAATATAATTTTTCATTTTTACATTTTGTTTTCATTTTCTAAAAACAGGCGATAGGTATCGTCATAAATTAAAAGAGTCATAGTCAGTTTGTTGATCGACTACTCCTTTGATTTGCAACGACACACATATTTTTTTTATATATTTTGGCACACCATTTAAATTTAAAATTTCTAAGTTCTTTATCCCTTTAAGATCTGACGCTAAACTACTGGAAATTTTGTTAAATTATTTGGAATATATGGTCTCCATATCGTATGAAAATATAATCAATGTCTAGGCTTACCATTTTTATATCCTTCAAGGATTTTTAGGACATGCACAATTGATGCATCTCGTTAACATTTTTAGCCAAAACGCATTATTATTGCATCAAATGACTTCAATTGGCTTGAAAAATAAATATTTACCATTGTGTTTAATTAAAATATGCCCAATTCACTATTTGTTAACGATAAGTACTTTTGTAATTGAAAACACAACTTACTTCTGCGGCTCCTTTTGACAAAACTGTGAAATGCAATAATTTAAGTAACGGTAAAGCGATTAGGGGAATAATGTGGGAAACAAACATAAAGAACAATTAGCGCAATCGATCCTTGCCGGTCTATTTGATATTGGTGAGATAGCAGTGAAAATATCGAGATCGAAATCCATTCGCACAATCGATGCATCGCGTTCTGAAAGGATTATACTAGATACGTTAAACTTTCAAGTGCATTTTTATTGAAAATTTTAGAAATTACAAATCTATAGTGAAAGGTATAAAAATACAAAACATAAAAATTAAAACTTCTATAATTCAAAAGATACCAAAACGAAACCAAAATATGAATAAACAAAACTCAGACGTTCAAGAGATACAAATGAGTAGATGTTAGATATTCCAAATTTAAGTAGCCCAATAATTTTTGTTAATACATTTTTCGTTTTTTTTTTCTTCCAATACTAATCCCGCGAAGCTCTACGCTTGTCTGCAGGAAAGAAACTAGAGTCTCTGGCGGGAATCGAACCCGCAACCCCGGCTCTGATAGACTAGCTCACTATACGCAAAGAAAAAAACTTGGTTGTGGTAAACATATTCTAAGAGCAACATATTATGATAAGATTCAAGATTGTAGTCAACATATTACGATTATTATTGAATCAAATATATTCGTAATATTACATCATGATATTATATTATAATTAATGTAATCATATTATTATCATGTTAATGATAATAATATCTAGATTAAATCTTAAACCGAAAAATATTTTTAATATATATTTATGCTTATTTACTTACTGGCATGGCAACCTTAATGTAAAACTTTTACAGATATTTCACATCGTTGTATGATGCAACTTTAAACATAATATTTTTAACCTATTTTTGTCGTTGGTCGCAATTATTTATAAATTATTTTATAGAATTTTCTCTTTTTCTCTAAAATAACACAAAACAATGGTCAATATTTTTGAACCACTTTCAAATAATATTAAATTTTTTTTAGCATTGATATTTTGTTTTGTGACACTTTACAATTTTTTTTAATGAACGTACAATTTCTTAATTTTTTTACTCTCTTTAAACTTGGGGTTTTAATGGGTATTTTTTTTTAACTTGTTTAACCACTGAATCACAAATAATTCGAAAGGCATATGTAAAACAAACGACATAACTGATGCAAAATTATTTTACAAATGGCGATAACAAAATATTATTCAAGTAAAGATATTTTGTTTGCATCTTAAACATATTATGAGTACACGTATAGAAAGTTATCATATAATGGCTATTAAATAGCATTAAATGGTTGTGAGGAATGTAATATGTTTTCAAAGTTATCATTATTTAGTTGTTATAAAAATGATTATTTTTCAGTGAACCATACTTAAATTTATAATTGCGATAAACTTGACATGTTTACAGTAACTATAATATTGTTGATATTAAATAAAAATAACAATAATTTGTGAACGACAACAATATTATGTTACAATAAACATAGTGTAGCTGCCATAACCATGCCCAACCATAGTTTTTCTCTGCGTGAACCAACAACCCTAACGGGCACAGTTCAGTCAACAGTTTTTGGTTTTAAGCAAGTTCTTCGGTCTGAAATGATGGACCCAGTTTTGCTGAACATCCTTTCATATTCCGTAGAAGTTGACGGTTTGCATAAATACCTTAAGGCACAGGATTTAACTGTTGGCATATCCATTTCAATATTCTGTAAAGATAAATATTTATTATTTGTTGCTTATTAACTTAAATATTCTTTGTATTTGCAGTGAATCACTATCCATCGGAGAATTTTCATTCTCAAAATATTGCTGGAGGGATATCATGGCTTCCACTTGGTGAATTCTCAATTTGTTGGCTATTTTGTTTCCAACAAATTTTAAAAGAGATGGCTACGGTTAATGATTTGGAATAGACTTGGAAGTTGACGGTTCTATATTCTGCAGAAACGTAGTACTTCTTCGGCTAAAAAAGCTCAATTAATTTTTTAAAAGTTGGGATCCATTATCAGCATTATTTCTGCACAAAAAACCTTCCTTTTTTAAAGCGTGGGTCTAACAAAGTTCCTAGCCTTGCTGCAGATCGTTCTTCATATGGAAAAAGCCTTTTCCTCACTTTTTTTGTAAGGAAAGAACGAGCCTGTTGCCCTTCAAATCTCCTTAAATTTGGCTTTACTTCATCCAGAGCTTGAAAAAGACCACACGTTATTTGAATGATAAGAGATATTGTAACGGAAGTACTGGACGATGTTTGGGTTATTGCTGCCTCAAATGGAGTCAATAGCTCTTTTATATCATTCAGTTTTACGAGATCATCTGCTGTTAGTGGTGGTGGGGCTTTTAGCGTTGTTAATAGTACTTTTGATATCCAACTATTTGTGAGTAAAATTCTCTCAACAAAATTCTTTCAATGAATAACTTTGTATTTCTTTTTGATTAATAACTAAAAATTTAAAAATTAACAATGAAAAAATTGAAAAGTTAGCTTAACTTAAATAGCTGACGTTATGATAGAGCATAGTGGTAAACGGTATTACTCGTATTAAAAAAAGTTACTGAATAAAATTAACGTTAATTTTGCTGTTAAATATTTTTACCAACTCAAATTGAATAGAGAATCGTACTACTGGGCGATTTGCACTACTTTTGCATTACCATTAAATTAAAATATTTTACTGCAAAACTATTGAATTACCATTTACTTTAACCATTTCAATGCACTAGTTTTTGCGCTGTTCAATCGGGTGCGTACTTCTTGAAGTAGACTATAAGGTTTTTCCTTACCTTGTTCAACTTTAGATTTTTCATAAGCAACCGTAATGCTTTTGAAATAAGTCACAATCGTCTTACATTTTGTCAATATCGCTTTTATATTGCTTTGCGCTAAACACTTTGCACTACAAGATTCAGCGTGTGGGCAAAGCCAGGAAGGTTTTTCTTTTGCAATAAGTCGTACGCCTTGATCATGATACTGTCTTTATCAGTTACAATATACGTCAGTTTCATTATCACACCCCACTCATCTAACACAGCTTGCAATGATTTCGAAATGTTTTCTGCAGTGTGGTTAGTAACTGTTACAAGCTTCTGTGTCGACAAAATAGCAGTACGCAAAAAAATCTTTTATAATAAAGTGACTAGTAACGGTGAAGTAACCCTCATTTGCACGAGAGGTCCAACAGCCTGTTGTGATTACACAGAGCTCAACTTCATCTAAAATCAATTTCTGGTTTGTTCTTGTGTTGTTGTATATTTCCACCATCTTTTTATTTTGTAGTGTCGTACGTGAAGGTAAAGCATCTCGAAGACCTATATCCTCAACTATGCTAAACGGCTGCACGTCGATTGCAATCATGGACATAAGAGCTCTATCCAGATTCCTCTTACGGTCCGATTCTGAGCTAATTTAAAAACAACGACGTTATTACATTAGCTGGTTTTTCCCATTCTCTAAATCTCGGATGTGATATTTTAAGGTGGTCCAATAGACTAGTTGTTTTGCCACTAGTTTTATAAAGTTTACCACACCAGCCCAGTTTTTCTCGTTAACCGCTTCAAAATAGTTCCAGTCATCTGAAGATGTCTTACGGGTGTTTTGGGAACGGGCTCTCCATAGTCACTGACTTCCTCAATATTTTTTTGTTGCCACTTTCTACAAACATATGAAACATGCATGCGTGAATAAGCGATCACACACATTTTGCAATTACTTATTAAATTAATACCTGCTATTTGATATTTGCAGATTACTCTCCATTTCTCTAGAACCGTCAACTTCTTATTGTATATGTATTTGTATTCTATAATATTTATATGAATAAATATTATTTAACAACTTTTATATTAAAATTTTGCTATACACTCACTTTTTGCATTTATCACCTAATTGCATTTACGTATGTATTTACAGGGCCAGCTCGCTAGTCCGAATGTAGGTAATTCGAATTATCCAGTAATAAGAACTGAATTTATGACGTATGACATACTCAATAGTCCGCATTGATAGCAAGCTCGCTAAACCGAATTTTTATTTTTCTGCCTTTTATACCTTTCTCTGAAGGTAAAAGGGCATATATAACTTTGTCATTCCGTTTGTAATTTTTACAATATTGATCTTAGACCCTATAAAGTATATATATTCTGGCTTCTTATGAGAAGGGAAACTCAAATTCGGTTGTCCGTCTGTCCGTCCGTCTGTTGCAATGAACTCAGGCTTTCTGAAAAAAAACTTTTATAGTGTGCAGCCAGACTAAAGATAGTGGTTGTAAAATTGATGTAATAATAGTACTAACTGATCAAATATAACTCTTAAAAATATTCCTTGTGCTAAAAAAAAATCGTATTTTAAATGATGATCAGCTAAGATAAGAATATTACTGCCAATCAAATAAAAGAAAGTGTATCTAAGAATCTAAAATAAAATGTTAAATTATATTAAAACGTTTGTAAATTTGTACAAAATTTGTCGTTTGAAAAATCGTCAAATTTACCATTTTTGTGCACAAAAATCGTCAAATCTGGCAGCCCTGGATTGAATATGGATAAGTTAAGTATTTAGCGATTGAATAATCGTACTTTAATCAATCTTTTTGTACTTGATTCAAGAAACTCCGTACTCACTGTGCTATTGATACCGCTTCGGATTGATTTGAGTACGGATGGGTTGATTTTTCTTTTGTGTGTATGTTAAAAAAAACATAATAGTTAAAAAGAAGCTTTAATTTTGTCATTCTTTATTAATAAAAATAAATTAAATTTGTTTTGGAATCCTGGCTTGTGCTTTATTTTCGAACATAGTGAATTATAATACAAAATTGCAGCACAACCAGTAATCCGAATGTCTCGTTAATCAGAATCAGGGTCTGCAATCATTATTCCGGATTAGCGAGCTGGCGCTGTATGTATATGGAAAACGAAGTCAGTTGGGCTGAGTCGACACTTAGCCACAGCTGCCAGATTTACTTTTAGTTGGAGTTAAGCATAGAATATCTTATTTTTATTTGCAAATTTGAATTTAACTATAAAAATTTACAAGCGGCTAAGAACCGGTGTAAAAAAAGTTGAAAAATTGTGACATTGACTACATCTAATCGACTTATATTTACTTTTTAAAATATGCCGATAGTATCGGTAGTAAAAAAACTATCGATAGTCAACAAAAAATAAAACTATCGATAGTTTTGCAGCTCTAGTTCGTATATCGTATGTGTTAATATCGGATGAACAACGTGAGCCCATTATTATGAATGGAAACCAGTGCTTTAGTGAATAAACGTTTAAAAATTATTTCAATTAAAATAAAATAATATGTACTTATTTCTTTTCTTTACCAAAACAATTTTTAAAAAAATTACAATAATTAATTGCTGGTACCACCACCTGGATAACTATCTTGCCGCGATGTGGTGGCTTAAATGCCGGCGGTAGTGTATGTCTTGGAACTTGTTTCGGTACAGTCTAACCGGAACAAGTTCGAAGGCATAAGCTTTAAAGCCAGCATGACCAAGGGTTATCCATCCCATATCCCATCCTCTTTACCTATAATCCTACCCACTTCTCCTTTTGATTCCCTACATCCCCCACTTTTAAGGTCAAGGTGGTTGATAGCAGTGCCGAGGACCTGAATGGCTAGTTAGTGGTAAAAGAAACTGGTCGTGAACAGCTTCCCTCTGACGCCGATGGCAAGGGTCAGTTGTAATTCTAGCCTAGTCCGCGTACGCCGTCACTGCGCGCGATGGTCGCTTTGTTTACGTGCTTACTCGTGGGACCAAAAACTGGACAATTTAAATTTTAAAGAAAGAAATGAAGAAGTTGGCGCAGGGAATGTCTCTGTCAGCTCAGCAGGTTCGGGGTCAGATTTGGACTCCGACTTGCTGGGTATTCACAGAGATATTCTGCTGCAGGAGAGTCAGTTAATGACAGAACTGACAGTCATGACGGACAGGATAGACTCGCCAATCGGATCTCCGTCTCGTACAGGGGCATCGGAAAGACTCGGTGACCTAACTCTGGGCTCTGATGATGAGCACGAAATAACTCTGATTTCGGCTCATGATGAGGGCCATAGGGCTGGGCCATCGACTTCCGGAGTCACACTCGGGTTGGAGAGTGGATTGGCGAGTGTATCAAAACTCGTTGTTCGGCAAGATGCGACAGAACAGGTCACGTCAGATAGCCGAACGAGCTACGATAAAGCCAAGAGTGGTGTGAGAGCCTCCTTAGCCTTTCTGGAAAAGATAGCTAAGAAAGACTCCTCACTGCACGATGGGCGGGATAGGCATCTGCTGAGGAAGCACCGAAAGAACGTTGCTAGATTCGAACGAATCCACGGCTCTGTCGGTTCCATCCTAGGGCTTCCCTATCCTGCGGGATACACAACAGGGGCTGCTGTGGATACAAATGTTGTCAGTAAAGACAGCAAATCCCCAGCACCCCCTGTTGTTGAATCCTCGGATAAAGCAGAAGATAAGGAAAAGGAGGGTAAAGGTTCAACGACTGGCCCTCTTAATCGTGACAGATTGGTCGCAGTTAAGGGAGCTAGGCCTGAGAACGTTTTACCCACTACTAGTCGCGCGATGAGGGCTGGAAATGTCTTGGTAATTTCCGATAGTCACTCCCAAAAAGGAGTCACTAAAGGAAGGGTTGCTGGGACAGACCAGTCAACATCTGCAGGGAAATCGGGTGATCACCGACTGAGCTCTGCTAAGGGCCCCAAAAAGGGGGTAGTTAAGCGAGTGAGGTCTGGTGATGACCAGAAATCCCCTGCGGCTAAGAGGACTGGTCAGACTGTGGTCAGTTCTCTTAAAGATCCCCATAAGGAGATCAATAAGAGGACTGACTCCAGAAAGGACCAACCATCCACTTCAAAGAAACTAAAGGAGTCGTCGAGTAAGGACGGTATTCTAGCGGCTGTCATTGATCGTAAGGATCCCGATGGAAGGATCAGTGTCGAGAGATGGCAGGTGCTAGAGAACAAACTACTCGACGAAATCTTTAGTGCCAAAGGAAGGCCGGACGAAGTATCGTTCAAAGGGGCTGACTGGACAAGAGGTGTCAAAACTGTCAGTTGCGGCAATCAGAAAACCTTTGAGTTTTTAAAGGCTGCAATTGGTAAGTGTGGCAGCTCCTGTCCTGAAGCTAGTCTGGACGTTATACTAGCGTCTGAGTTGCCATTAAGGCCGGTAGTCACGGTATGGATACCTCCACCTATAAAACCGGTGGAGGTCATACTGGGGGTACTGGCCAACCAGAACAAGGGGCTCAATACAAGCCAGTGGAAGTTGGTAGCTTCACTGGGTTGTAAAGAGAACCAGGGAAGAGACTTCAGGTTCGCAGTGGACCGGGAGTCTCTTAAAAAGCTTGATTCGATAGGAGGGGTTGCAATATTCGGGTTAGGGTCTATCAAATTTAGGTTTCCTAAAAATGATAGACCCTAAGAGGTTGAAAGTGGTGCAGATAAACCTGCACCACTGTGAAGCAGCCTCAACCGAATTAGTAACCCACCTCATCGACAACAACGTGGACGTGGCCTTAATCCAAGAGCCCTGGATTAATAAAAACCGGGTAGTTGGATTAGGGGTCACGGGGTATACATTGTTCGTACCCCACACAGATGAGAAGGTACGAACTTGTATCTTGGCGAGAACTGAGTTTAAATTTCTGTTTTCTCATTCTTATAGTAATGGAGACCTCACGGTTGTGACAGGAGAAGCCAAGGACAGAAGGGTCCTGGCATTAGCATCGGTATACTTGCCGTACGAGGCTACCGATCCACCTGGTGAAAAAGTGCGAGAGTTGGTGGAGTACTCAGGCAGAACTGGCTCGAGACTGGTACTAGGGTGTGACGCCAATGCACACCATACCCAATGGGGAAGTGCCGACATCAACAAAAGAGGTGAGTCTATGTTTGATTT
Source organism: Pollenia amentaria (assembly GCA_943735925.1). NCBI lineage: Eukaryota > Metazoa > Arthropoda > Insecta > Diptera > Polleniidae > Pollenia > Pollenia amentaria. The sequence goes on along the minus strand of OX031009.1, from coordinate 211,004,463 downwards.
TATTATTGCCAGCAATCTTTATATCTGTAACAGAGGGAATACACCTACGTTCAGAACTAGGGATAGAGAGGCAGTGATAGACATGACATTGACGAACTGTAGGGAATTAGTGGAGGATTGGAGGGTGGACCTGGGGTTTTCCTTCTCTGACCATAGTCGCCTGTCCTTTAATCTAATGTTTGAGAGGTCGAAAAGGTGTCCGTATAGGAATCCGAGAAGGACGGATTGGGATTACTTTTCGAGATTGGTGCAAAGTAACCTTAGAGTTACACGCGACTGGGGGTCGACTTCGACCGGTGTAGGGCAACTGGTGGGCACCTTTACGGGGGTACTGACTAGTAGTTATGAGCGTTCCTGTCCTTTGAACTTTCCGGGCAAGCGCACACAACCAAGATGGTGGACAGACGAGTTGAGGACTCAAAGGTCCACTGTCAGAAGGTTGTTTAATAGAGCGAAGTATACGCGTAGGGAAGAAGATTGGAGTAACTTCAGATTGAGTTACAATAGATATAAGGGAGACATTAGGAGGGCGAAAAGGGACTCGTGGGTCAAGTTTAGCGAGTCAGTGGAATCTGTAAATGAGATGTCCAGGTTCAGGAGAATTTTATCCAAGGACCCTGTAGTCCCTGGATTTATTCAGAGACCGGACAACTCATGGACGGAATCTAGCTCTGAATCTCTTTGTCTGCTAATGGAAACTCACTTCCCGGGATGTGTGGATCCTGGGACGGGGGAACAGACTGAATGTGGTAACCCCTTCTCTGGGTCAGAATCGGGCGGTGAGGAGAGGGAGACGGTGGGGGACATGATCACCTTGGAAAAAGTAACATGGGCGGTCAATACCTTTGGGTCTTACAAATCGGCAGGACCAGACGGTATCTTTCCGGCGATGTTACAGAATATCGGGAGATCATCACTCCTGCTGTTGGTGGAACTGTTTAGGGTCTGTGTGCTGAACGGGTACATTCCTAAAGGGTGGAGGGAGGTCAGGGTGGTTTTCATACCCAAGGCGGGAAGAACCGGTCACTCTAAACCCAAGGATTTTAGACCAATCAGCTTATCGTCTTTTCTTTTGAAGACGTTCGAAAGACTGATTGATCTACATCTGAGGACGAAGATTGACGCCGGCATCATCAGCGGCGCTCAACACGCCTATCTTAAGGGTAGATCTGTTGAGAGTGCGCTTCATGATGTGGTGGGTTATGTAGAGCGGGGATTGCGAAACAAGGAATACACCTTGGCGGCATTCCTGGATATAGAGGGCGCTTTTAATAATTTGAAGATAGAGGCTATCAGGCAGGCATTGGTGGATCTAGGCGTTCCTCTGTTCCTGGTCGAATGGATAACTCTGATGCTCAGCAGCAGAGTTATTCACTCGGACTGGGGAAATGAGCGCTTAAAGAAACTGGTGACTAGGGGAACCCCACAGGGGGGAGTTCTCTCTCCCTTATTATGGCTCTTAGCTATCAACGTCGTTCTGGGACTTTTTGACAGATTGGGTCGGAAAGTTGTGGCCTACGCGGATGATGTAGTGATATTGGTATCGGGCAAGTTTCTGCCGACAATAAGCGAAGTCATGCAAGGGGCGCTGGGCGAACTGTCAGCATGGGCGAGTGATAAGGGTTTGGGAGTCAATCCGGAGAAGACCGAGTTGGTTCTTTTTACTAGGAGGTACAGGGTAGAGAATTTTAGGCTGCCGGTACTAGGAGGAGTAGAGCTTAGACTATCTGATAGCGCTAAGTATCTAGGAGTTTTTCTGGACAGCAAGCTGTCGTGGGGAAGGAATACTCAGGAGAGACTTAAGAGAGGCCTCAATGCCTACTATGCTTGCAGATCATCGATAGGTAAGAGTTGGGGACTCCGGCCGTCAGTGGTGGGATGGCTGTACACTTCGGTGGTTAGACCCATTCTTACATATGGATGCTGTGTTTGGTGGGAGTCATTGAGAGTGGCTTGTCGAAGGAACCTTCTGTCTAAGGCTCAGAGGTGTGCTTCAATCGGCATGACAGGTGCCATGAGAAGTACACCTCAAGCGGCACTGGATGTCATTCTACATCTTCTGCCCATTGAGCAGTATGTTATGGGAATGGCAGCCAGAAGCATTCTTAGACTGAGGGAACTAGGATTGATTAGGGATTTCACGCAGGGTCACTCACGGATCTTGAGTGAGATCGAAGCTGGAGGTTACTGCCTGGGATCACCCGGCTCCACGGATTTCGTGGGCACCAGGGTGGATTTCGGACGGTTGCCGGAGGTGGTAACGCCTTCTAGGGAGAGATGGTCAGGTAGGAGCAGATTATTTAATGGATTTGCTATTTTCACTGACGGCTCGAAGATGAGAGGCACGGGTGCGGGGGTCTACATTGAGGATCTGGATATCAGAATGTCATATAGGCTTCCGGACGACTGCAGTGTTTTTCAGGCGGAAGTTCTGGGGGTCTTGAGGGCCGTGGAACTGATGAGGGACAACATTGTTAGGGGCTCGGAGGTCACTATATATGTCGACAGCCAGGCGGCCCTTATGGCCGTAAGGGGCTGTTACGTGAAATCCAAGCTAGTTGACGGTTGCAGGAGGGCTCTGGAGGGAGCCTTAGGAGAGTATATGTTGAGATTGTGCTGGGTGCCTGGTCACTGCAACATAAGCGGCAACGAGATTGCTGATGAGTTGGCGAGACAGGGCTCAGAGATGGAGGATCCTAATCACATAGAGGCAATTAGGCCTCCAATAGGATTCTACTTTGGGAAGATTAGGGAATGGATTCTGGGCGCGACCAATAGGGCCTGGGGGAACCGAACGGACTGCCGGGTATCACGGACGATGTGGCCGGTGCTCAGGAAGTCCGACTCGGAGTTGTTGCTGGGCAGAAGCAGGGTCTGCGTGAGGACCATAATAGGAATCATCACGGGTCATTGCATGATAGGCAGGATGGCGATGAGGTTAGGATCCGACGTGTCGGATATGTGCGGGTTGTGTGAGGACCCGGAGGAGCTGGAGACGGTTGAGCACATTTTGTGCCGCTGTCCCAGGCTACAGGGCAGCAGGCTGAGGTGGCTGGGCAGCAGATTCCTAGGCGAATTAGGGGACGTCCCGGGCTGTGGGCTCGAGAGTCTGATAGGATTCGTAATGGGGATGGCCTGGCTGCGCAGCAGGAGACTGGGAGCTAGCCGCACATAGGGCGGATTGGTGTTGTGTCTCGGGTTTGGTCAGAACTTCCTTTTCTCATCTATTCTTATCTTTTCTGATTCTTTTGCTGTTTCTCTTCACCTTCTTTTTTCAGCTTCTTAAATATAAACAAGGCATCACAATGGACCGTATTGGTCTCTGGGTGAGGGTGTGAAGGAGACTTCACACCAGCCTTTCTACCTACCTACCTACCTAATTGCTGGTATTACCCTGTCAAGTCAAATGCATTAAACAATATACATACATACACTAATTATAAAATAAATTCATTCTAATAACAACAATTTATGACTCATAAGTGTAAATGTTTAACTAATTAAAAAAGATTTCCTTAGAATGTCTAACTCTGATTTGTGGTTATACTCTTACTTATAAAACGGAGGTCCATTTTAACCCTTTTTCCCCTGATCTCAAGTGGCTGGTGTCATACTGTCATCTTATGTTTATTCAGTGTTGTTTGACAGTTTATCATTTAAAGGCTTACACCTTAATAACATCTACAAATTATTCAGCTGGATTGCAAACAGCAGAGTTTCAATAAAAAAAAAATCGTGCATCATTGACCCTCCCGGACGACTATTGCCTATACCCTCCACAAATTTGAGACTTGGTGTACTTTTGAATGATACGCGACCGCATAGACCACATGCATCCAGTAGTGAGGAGAATAGTACAGCTGCAGCGAAGAGTGTGGGCCCAAAATATAACAGTCAATGACGAGCGCTACCTAGGGTTGCCAGTTTCGAAATCAGAGAAATCAGTACATAAGAGAAAAAAAATCAGTACATTTCCATAAAAAACAGTACATATAATATTTAATCTTCTTTAAAACAAAACTTGAACTCCTTCTATAATTTGAACAGTGACAAAATTTAATTAATAAAACTGAATTTTTTCAAAATAATAATTCAATTCCTTATATATTTTTTGGCGGGAATACGAAGTGAACAACAAAAAAATCTAAAATACAACAGGTTATTAAAAATTCGATTCTTAATTTCTTGTTAGCTACTTTGTTTAATATTTCTCAGAAAAACATTAATTTTATTAAAAGCAAAATTAAAGTTCATTATGTCTGAAGCTTGGTACTAAAAGGGTGTTAATATTTTGCTGTTTTGACTTAATTGTTGCATTAGGTCTTTTCTTAACCTACGGTCACACATAGCAAATATTTGACGAAAAAACCGTGACTAACATGTGAAGTAAAATTTTATTTCATTTATTCTATTATATTTTTTGAATATACGTCAACATAAAATTAAATAAAAGTTGTTTTTTCCTATATCTACCGGCATAATTAATTTCATTTTGCAATTTAAAGGTCATGCTGAATTTCTTTTATTTTGCGGATACAGCCAATGTCTAAGTTAACCGAGAACAGCTTCAAAAGGGTTTTACTAGCCAATTTCACTTAGAACTCTTCTATAAAAAGCTAAGATTTTAATTTTCTCAAAAATGAATTATTTGACATTAGCCTTTTTAACACCAAGCTATAAATATAAGGACAAAATGTTAAAAAAAACTAATTAAACACTTGAAATAATGAAGCTTGTTATGTATTTATCTTCAAAATAATTTAAATAAAATTATTTAAAGGTGATTTAATCTAATTACTGTTAATAATTGTAATTATTGTAAAAGGCACAATCGTTTTTCAGACGATCTTATATTATGGATTTTTATAAATAATATATATGGACATAAATATTTACAATGTTACAAGTTAAAAATATTTATGGCCTTTTTGAACATTGTCCACAATTTCTTTCCTGTCTTCAGTCTTCAAGAAATTGTAAAACTCATTACAACTATAACCAAAGTTTGTCTTTATCTGCAAGTCACTTTCTAGGTTTTATATTAGAAGCCTGTTTCTCTCTTTTCTCCACTTTGAAAACTAAAGACTCGTTCTGTAAAAGCGTTTGAATGTGGAATGGAAGAAATAAAATTACACATTTCTTCAAATTCGTAAATGCACCATCATGTAGAAACACTTTCCATTTTACTTCTACTGTCTTCTTTTTTCGTATTGACTCGGCAAACATCTTGGTAATAACTCATCGATAAGAACATTTATATTTATATTTGTATTGCAAACAATTTGACAATATGACAAACTATATACTGAACAAAATGAATATATAATAACAGTACACAAACAGTACATTGATAAAAAAATCAGTACATTTGCGTACTGATTTGCTTGTAGTGCATAAATCAGTACTTTAAACAAAAAACAGTACATGAACTGATAAAAACAGTATGTATAAAATAAAAAGGAATAGATATTGAATTATATGAAGATTTAATTAGTCAATCACTTTCATAATAATTAAGTATAAAAGCTCTGTAGCATAGTAGCATGGCAACCCTAGCACTACCGAACGATGATAACGGCTTTTTTGCTGCCTAAAATTTATGTTCGTAATACCGGCTACATTCGGTTTCAACAAGATTGTGCTAAAGCACAACGCCCGGGGGATGTTCTACGCCCTCAGAGGGTGTACTTAGCCACCTCGTGGATTCTTAGCCTCTTGACTGTGCTATGGAGCAGCACCGATTGATGTTCTGCACTACCTTTTTAACCTCTTGATGTAACATACACTGGGAAAAACGGGTATTACCAGCTTGAAATTCCGCAAAAATTCAATGTGCCGGGCTTCCTGAAGTTTTCGAATTTCTGGAGACCAAAGGTTCACCATGGTTTCTATTTCTTCTGGTGCTACGGGAGTCCGTAGCCCCCGTTGATACGGCATTGGTCTGACATTGGCGGCATACTCTTGTGTAAAGGAATGCTTTTCGGCTCGATAAGATCACTTTTACGGGGTAATTGTCTTTCTTAAAAGAAAGTGCCTTTGGCTTTAAGATAAGGTCTGTGATAAATAAATTTTTTTAAGCTAGATAGAACTTTAAATTGTAAAAAGTAACACAAAAAATTAAATTATGATGAAATATTTTTTTTTATCGTTTCAGTATACTCTGACAAATCATCATGAATAGACTCACGCTTGAACAACGCTACGAAATTATCCAAATTTACTTTGAAAATCAGTCGTCGATTCGCGCAACTTATAGACGACTTCGTCATTTTTATGGCGTACATAATCGTCCAACTGAACAAGCCATTCGTCGAACTGTGGATAGATTTCGTACCACATACTCTCTAGAGGATGCAATAACACCAACACGTCGAAGGAATGGGCGTACTGAAGAGAATATCGCCGCTGTAAACGAAAGTGTGGAAGAAGATCCAAATTTATCGATTCGTCGTCGTTCGCAGGAATTGGGGCTCTGTCCGTCCACTACGTGGAAAATTTTGCGCAAAGATCTCGGCCTACACCCGTATAAGATCCAGCTGTTGCAGGAATTGAAGCCACGAGACCATTATATGCGTCGTTCTTTCGCCGATTGGGCTCTAGAGCAGTTGGCAACTGACCCGTTGTTTTATCGCAAAATTGTGTTCAGCGATGAGGCGCATTTTTGGCTTAACGGGTTTGTTAATAAGCAAAATTGCCGCATATGGAGCGAGACCAATCCACAAGAGACCCTACAGACTCCATTACATCCAGAAAAATTAACCGTTTGGTGCGGTTTTCACGCTGGTGGCATCATCGGACCTTATTTCTTCAAAAATGAGGCCGGAGCTCGCGTTACGGTCAATGGAGATCGTTACCGCACCATGATCAATGATTTTTTGTTTGAAAATATGGATGACATTGATCCGGAGGAGATGTGGTTTCAACAGGATGGCGCTACGTGCCACACGGCGAACGCAACCATCGACTTATTGAAATCAAAATTTGGCGATAAGTTGATTTCGAGAAATGGACCTGTCAATTGGCCTCCAAGGTCGTGCGATTTGACACCTCTCGATTATTTCCTGTGGGGCTACGTGAAGTCACTGGTTTATGCTGATAAACCAGCAACAATTGACGCCTTGGAGGCCAGCATTGTTCGTGTTATTCGTGACATACGGCCAGCAGTGCTCGAAAAAGTGGCCCAAAATTGGACGTCCAGAATGCGCTTCGTCAAGAACAGCCGCGGTGCCCATATGCCCGAAATCATTTTCAAATGTTAATGTCACGTATTGATCTTTCGAATAAAAAAAAAATGTTGATTACAATTTAATTTTTTGTGTTATTTTTTACAATTTCTATCGGGCTTAAAGAAACACCGTTTACATTATGTGTCTTAGTGAATGGTGATGCTGGTAGTGGTGAAGATATAACACAGAAAGAAAAAACTGGTACTAAATTTAAGTTTTTTCAACTTATTTTAGTATAAATCTTAATTAAAAATTTAATTTAAATGGGATAACTTTCGAACACCAATACGCGTGCATTCGAGTGTGCTTTTAAAAATTTGTTGTAGAAACAGCAACAAGACTAAAAAAGAAGGCAAAAAACGATTTGTTTGTTCTATGTAGAACCAACAACAACACTATAAGAAGAAAAAGTTTGATTATTTTTATGTTTAAAAAGTAAAAGAGGAAGCAATAGTTCCCATATTCTGTTTGTTAAAATGATTAAGCTAAATACACACAATTTTCAAAGTAGAGTTATTACGAAATCTATTGCGTGCATGCTGCTGGTCTTATAATTGAGATTTCTTCTCTAAACAAAAGACGGAATACAACAAAAGTGAAATAAGCATTTGTTACATGTAAGTAAATAATAATATTCTCTCTATTTCTGGTTCTCTGGGGTGTAAGTGTTTGGGTTAGAGTTAATCTAATCTCACTTTCGGATTATTTCAAGAACGAATCGGGATTAAGCCAAGTTAGATATTATTGAATCAAGCACAGTTTGAGATTAATTTTATCTCACTTTTAATTAATTTAATCCCGTTTTTAGATTATTTTTAGTACAGGGTACTTGAATAATCCATACATCAATGAAGCATTCTGTACTTGGTTTAAGGAAATCAGAACTTACCGTACTATTGACACCGCTGTGGCTTGATTTAAGGACCGATGGATTGTTTGTATTTTCAGTATGGTTGGTAAGTAAATTGAATGGTCGCAACGGCTAGGTAAGACTAGCTAGGCTCTGGATTTCGAAAGCTGGCCAAGGTTGAAGTACCGGATGAGAGTGGGTTGGTGGATTCGAGATAACGTTGGTGGGTTAGATGGTGGATGAAACTTGGGTTTTGGAGTAACGACGAGTCGATAGCACGTAGTTATGCTGGTGGTGCGAGTTGTGGTGGATGGTGGTTGAGCATTGGATTTTAGGTATTAAAGAATCGACAGCTTGGAGGATGAAGAGGGTGACTACTCTTTACTGAATGTATTTTTCACAGAATAACGCTTATTGACAATAAGTGGTTTTCTCGAGGTAATTGCCCTAGAGGATCCCGTAGTGGCTGTGGTTGAATCCCAAAGTTCGTTGGCAGAGTGTTCCTGAATTTTAATGAGAGCTTGTGGAGGGTTCGAGTTTTGAGGACGGTTCAACTCTGTATGCTATTGCTATTCAACAGATGCTGCTGGCTACTCCTTAAGCAGTGAAGGTTCGAAAGCTCCAGCTCCTAAACAAGGAATAGTTTGTCACCTAGACAGTAAAACCCACTATGGGCCATATAGCAGGTGCTAATGTAATTCAATGCCATATTTGTGCTACATACAGCAAACACACCACCCGGAGAAATGAATTTTTTAAGAAAGATTTTTTGCTAATTTCGCGTTTCCGACCTGTCAACTGGCCGCCTAGATCGTCTGATATTATACGTCTTCTGATATCACGCCTTCTTTTGACTTCACAAAAGTGTTCGTCGATAAGCCAGCTATGATCCAACAATTAAAATCAAATATTAATCGCGGAGTTCGTAAGATACCGGCAGCAGTGCTGCAGATAATAATCGAAAATTGTACTTTCCGAATGGACCACCTATAGCGTATTCCCGGCCAACATTTGAATGAAACTATTTTGGAAAAATTAAATGTCAGATTCTGACATTCTTTTTTATTTTATGTATTTTATTTTAAACAAAATGTAAATCCATCCTCCGTTCTAATTGAAGTTTAAAAACTTTAAAATAACATTGTATCAATTACCAATTAAAATAAAAATTATATTAAAACTTAAATTGTATACTAAAGGGAAATTCTTAATACAAAGTTACTTCAGCATGGCTTTGTTTTTGATTATCGAGATTTTACTGTAAATATTTGTAATAACTATTTAATTTTTAAATTGTGCCATAGATTTATTCTAACACCTGTTTTATTTTGCAAAGCAAAAAAATTTAAATCTTAGATTCAGTTGCCAAGTTTATTGGATAAAGAAATATCTGACTAAGTCTCTTTTAGTTCAAATGGCGGGTAATATGAGCTCCTATTAAACCCTGTTTAAAACCTTCTATATCATTAAGAAGCATTTTAAATTATTAATTATAATGTAAGTACATATTTTTTTTTTCGTATATTTTATCTGGTATTGCTGATAAATTATCAAGTACTCAGAATGTTGAAATGTTTAGAAATAACTGGAAAATACTTTTAAAATTCCATTAAAGAGTTTGTGTGGAAACCATTTTAAAGAATTAATTAAGGTAGTTATAAAATTACTTATTAATGCTGGAACTATTTATCAAACCAAGTGAAACTAAGACTTTTGTTTAGGATTAATAATATTTTATGGTAAATCTTAGTTAATAAAAATATTATTTTGAATTTTATTTTTATGACTAACGGCCGGTTCATGAACACGACATAAAAAAAATGTCTGCAAAATCTGCTGTCAATGCCACACTATCCCACAAAAAAGATGCAAGCTCAAATGACCTAGCTACTTTACAAGAAAATGTTACTCTGAGCGCATAGAAATGATCATTTTATGAAAATTTTCATAAACATTTCTAAGTCGGACTTATCAAAAAAAAAAAAAAAAAAAATTTGTGACACTATTCATTTTTAAGCTGTCATACTTTATGAGCACACACGATTTTTTTTTGACAAATTGTTCGACTGAATAGGATAGTGTATCGCTGGCTTAACATCAGGGCTTAAAGCAGCAAAATTGTGCCTTTTCCGTAGTTAATTTAAATAAAAAAAATAAAAAGATCTAAGTTTAATTTAAAGTATATGAAAATAAACATTATATAATTATCCGTAGTGTTCGGTACGGTAGAAATATGGAAAACACAAACACTAATAGTAGTAAATACCTTCAAAAAAAGAACGTTTCTCTGTTTGTGATCTTCGTACACAATAAAAATACTGTACTTTCCAACTCAACGTAAAGATGATAACATTTCATTGCGTTCGGCATTGCGTTTAAAACCACAAACTTTGCTGTGTTCGGTTCAGCGAATTCATTTTCGTTCGTTTCAGTTGCGCTCAGCGCCCTTTTGGCTGGAAAACACAAAAAAAAACAATACAAGCACAGGGTATTCGTTCTGTGATTGGGCAAATTGCCAAGCAACAACAATAATAAGAACATGAAAATATAATGTTTGCCTGTACACACAGAAAAAAATCAATGTAAAATCGTCGAAAGCAAAGTTGATTTTACATTTTTCGGTAGTGATTTGGCTTCATAATTACTTCATATTATTTTAAGATGATTTCGCAATAACTTGCGAACAAAATTTTTTTTCTTTTAAAATAACTATAATTCATGTTAATTTGACATTCCAGTATAGTTAGAACGAAATGACAATGATATTGAAATAACAATACGAATCACGAAATGAAAAATATTTCAAGTTGAAACAACGTGAATTTCATCTTGAATCAAGTGGGTTTGAGTATGCAATAACAGTGTTTATTTAGTTTATTTAAGAATAATTCTAAACACTTACCCGCGAAACCAAAGGGGGAGAATATTATTTTTTTCTTGTAACACATGTTTCACTTTTGCTTGCAGAAGCATCACAATTAAAATACACTAGCAGAATGGCCCGATATTGTCATTGTCCGCATTCTACTTTAAAAATTTTATGTCTTCAACTAAATAATTTTAACAAAAAGAATAAGGGAATTTATCTTATTTTTTTAAATTATTTAAAACATAAAAAAATGTATGTATTTCTTCTTGTAGTATTAATTTTGTTTCTATACAAAACAATAAAGCAGCCTTCTATGGATTCAATATTGAACAATGTTATTTTAACATTTTTCATTTCAAATCAATATAGAATAAAAAAATGCAGTTAAATACCAGGCTTGTGCACGCAAAAACTGATATTGATCTTTTTCAACGCTACATTGAATCTCAACTTGATCTCAGCTCGTCCTTTAATACCGAAGGCGAAATTAACTATGCTGTAAAAATGTTTTCAAAAGTTATACATGAAGCCTCGTATACGGCTACACTGCAAAATTTAAACTATAGTTCAAATTTAGGGATGTCGCTTGAAGTTAGGTCGCTTATCATAGCGAAAAGAAGATTGCGCAATATCTGGAATAGGTCAAGGATGCCGCTGGACAAGACAATTTTGAATCGTGGAGTTAGTAATTTAAGGAAAAGGCTACGAGAATTAAAAAACGATTCAATAAATAGATATCTTTCCAAGCTAAGTCCAGCTAATAATAATGATTCCAATCTCTGGATGGCAACTAAATATCTAAAACAAGCTCAAAAGCGTAACGTTCCAATAAAGGATAGATATGGTTATTGGTGTCGATCTGATAAGAATAAAGCTGCTGCCTTTAAAAGCTACCTTGAAGACATATTTACTCCTTTTTCGCTTGAACGTAAGATCAAGATTCCACAATAAAATCCTTTTTAGATATTTCATGCCAAATTAGGGTAACTGAAATTATAGCTGAAATAAAAGATTAGTCCAAAGACATCGGCGGGATATGATAAAATTGATGCAAAAGTTCTAAAAACCTGCCGAAAAAAGCTTTAGTTTTTCTAACTGTCTTGTTTAACGCTATTTTAATGATATCACATTTTCCTACCCAGTGAAAGCATGCAAAAATTATAATGGTTTATAAACCTCATAAGCCAGAATATTGCATTGAATCATACCGGCCTATTAGTTTGCTACCTACATTATCTAAATTATTTGAAAAGCTTTTTCAAAAAAGGCTACTGCCGGTTCTAGAGTCTCTTCAAATCATACCTGATTAACCCCCGAGCAGTGCCATAGAATAGTTAAAAAAATTATAGATTATCTAGAAAACAAGGAGTACTGTTCCTCTGTTTTTCTTGACATCAAACAAGCCTTTGATAGAGTTTGGCACAATGGCCTTTTATTTAAGTTAAACAAAACTTTTGCAAGCTCCATAGTATATACATGAACGCGGCTTTTTTGTTAGTATCAATGGAGAAAACTCAGAAATCGGCAAAATAAGAGCAGGTGTGCCTCAGGGAAGCGTATTAGGCCCCATACTGTACACATTATTTACCGCAGATATGCCTACAAATAAAAACGTTTTGATTGCTACGTATGCCGATGACACTGCAATACATATTAGCTACCAGCAAATCTACCACTTTAGCAGCAGATATGGTGCAAACACAACTTAATGTAACAAGAAACTGGTTGGGAAATTGGAATATAAAAGTGAATGCGGAAAAATCCTATTACGTCACATTTACACTGAAAAAGGGGACTGCCCCCCGCTCTCCTTGTCGGAACTGTTATACCGAATTCCGATCACGTAAAATATTTGGGACTTATAAAAACTTATTGAAAAGTTTATAAAACATACAGTATCGTATAAAAAAAGAGCTGAAGCTTGATATCTCCCAGGAAAAACTTTCTGAATTTTGGTAATAGGTAGTATTTATTTCATACGTTACCTGGTAAGTAGTTGTCATTGCAATTGTAACTATTCTAAAACCCTCAATAAGTACTTACTTGTAATGACATCAGTAACTTCTTATTATTTGTATTATTTTCACTACTGAGTATTTGCTTACAAATTTTGTAAGCTCCATAACTAATTATTAGTAGTGTTGTTTTCAGTACTGAATATTTACTTACTGGTAACGAGCTCAATGACTACTTATATGATATATTAACTAGCGCCAAATTGTTAATTTTACAATTGGCGCTAATCAAACATATACGTAGAATTTATTTTATTACATATTTATAACCACAATCATGCTCTTTTATTTTGATTAGACGTTAATTGACAGAATTAGAGCCGATTTTTGATTTCTGTTCATTTTCTATATATACACAGAAAAAAGTGTTTTATCAATTAAAAAAATGGTTTAAAAAGTATTTAAATTTAATTAATGTGATAATTGAATCAATTATTTTTTAGTTGAAAGAAAATTAAAAATTTAATTTTGATTTAATTAACATTTTAACTGTTTTTAAATAAATTTTCAATTAATATTTTAATTAAATAACAAAAAATGACTTTTTTCGTTTAAAATAAAATAATTTAAACATGTAGAATTGTTGTTGGGAATTGTCAATATTTATTTAAATAAATTAACACATTGTTTGAAATGGCAAAGTTTTTTGATCACTTTTTTAATTAAAATTAAGAATATCATTTATTGAAAATATTTTTTCAAAATTTTTAAATTTTTAGTAATCAATATAATCATTTGGTAGTAGGTGCAAAATCAACAACTTGTTTGCTTGATATTATGAATTTGGAATAAATTTGGTGATTGGAGAAATTTAATAATTTTTTCTGTGTAAAAAAATAGTCATCTTCACACTTGGGGTTTATAAACGCGTTTAAGTAAAATGTTGATTGAGGTAATCAAAGCCGTTCACATTACATTTGAGATGATTAAGATGACAATTTATTAATACATAAAACACAACAAACACATTTATTTTTCATTCAAGTATTAGAAAATGATAAAAATGTTTTACTACAGTTATCAGAAGAATATTTTAAACATGTTAATGAAGAAATTGTGAAAATTTGTGTATTATTTGAAAAACATCAAAAAGAAATCGTGGTCGGTTGTACACGTGCGAGGTACGTTTATTGTGTCCGTTGCTACATTAACTCAGTTTGAGGTATGTTCAAAGGATTCTATGTGATTAATGGAATGATTTGGCTTTAAACATGTAAATTTCAAATGATTAACAAATCACTTAAGTGTGTGGTTAATCATCTCGATTTTGAAGTGATTAGAACTTAATCAAGTTCAAGACTCTTAAACGCGCTTAAAAACCCAAGTGTGAATATATCATTAATTTTGCCTTAAACATTTTAATTTTACCGCCACTCTTTTCTTAATATCTCCGAAACTGTTGAAAATTTATAAAAATCATTGTGAAAATTACTTCAAGGGAATTTTATTTCAAATCATTTCTTGGTAATTTTTTGGATAAAACGTTCTCAAGTTATGAAACAATGTATTAGCATAACCGCATTATTTTGGGCGAAATTATTTTCATGCGCATAATATTGAATAACGAAGAAAACAAAGTTATTCTAATATTATGGTGACCCACACCATAATGGTGGAGAAGGTATTGTGTGAGGGTAAAAAAACATTATTTTTTTTATAGTTTTGAAAACAAAAATAGTACTTTATATGTAATAATTAAATAAAAATGGTTAAGTATTTCGATCAAAATCCGACAAATCTAAAAAAACTAGACTTGATGGAAAACACTGAAAACGGATGTGAATTTAGTGCGTCATATTCCACATATTTTTATTAAAAACAATTTTTGCTTCAAATAATGACTTCTTTGCTGGTATTTTTTGCTTTAAACTGGTTATAATAGCTGTGTTATATCTATACAAGATAAATTGCCGTTAAAAAGTTTTTAAAAGGGTATTTTCTAAAAAATGAAAGGGTATTTCAAAGTAAAAAGGGGGTAATTTAAAATTCGATTTTGCTGAAATTTTGCATAATTGTTTTTATTTTCATAATCTAAACAAAAATTAAAAAATAAATAGTCCTGCCTGTTAAAAACGTTTTTTTGCTCTCTTGAAAAATAATTATTTTGTTAATTACAACGTTATTCGCGGCTTTGCTTCAATTATTCTCCTACTTACCCAACTAGAGACGATTTTAGATTTAATTTTTTTCTACATCAAATTTATTTTGTTAGATTATTAATTTTCTTAAGTGTATTTAATATTTCCACCCCAACTGTAAAAAAAACAACAGCGCCTTTTTTGAACATAGTGTTAAGCTTTTGCACTAACTTTGTTAAAGCTTTTGCAAGCTTTAGTATAGAAAAGTGTGTACACAAACTCAGTTCAACGTTACTTTTTTATTCAAAAATGAATTCAAATTTTAGCTTTTTTTTTAGATTTTTTTATAAAAATTTAAATTATTTTTTATTTTAAACAAATTACACTTTAATGAATGCGAACGAAATTTATCAATACATTTAAATAAAATTAACTATTTAGATAACAAGAATTACCCCCATTTTCACAAATTACCGGTAGTAAAAGGTAGGATTTTATTGGCCGTATAAAAAGTGTTCCATTATTAAAACTTTAATTTAACCTACCAGGTAGGATGAACTTTTCAGCGTTTAAGAAATTGCAGTCAAAGTTGAAAAACTGGCATTTTCCCACTTCTTCATTTGTCATTGGCCTTAAAAAAATGTGTTGCTTTTACTTCTGATTCATTAAATGAAAACAGTCGCTGTCAAACCAACTCAACATATGAGAAGTTGTACACAAATTTTCGTTTTTTGATCGACAGTTTTTGTTTCGACTGCAGTTTTTAAACCCTGGAACTTTTCTTTAACTTATCGCTCGCTTTTGGTTAAAGAAATTTTAATAATGGCCCACTTTTTATACGGCCATCAAATCCTTCGTTTACCTATCGGTAAGTTATGAACACGGGCCTTAAAGTTATTATAAAAAAAATAATAACAAAAGTTTTTATTCTTTGGGCAAATTACTGTCACTTTTCCCCCGACTGTAGGGTCTCGAACTGCCCAACATGCGTTCCAGCAAACTTTGTTTCGATTTCCGTTTGGAGGCTATAATTTCCTTGCACAAATCATTAAACACTTCAGCCACCTGATCTACATGATCTGCTGCCGAAACTTCACTGAATTTACAATCGAAATCTTTGGATAGGATTTCACCCTCATCACGACTGACTTGACGCAAATGCACCATATCCACTTTATTGGCCACCAGCTGTACAGGAGTATCCGATTGCAAATCAGATTTGGCTCGACGTATATAATTGAAACTACTGCGATCTGTTATGGAATAGACTAATAATAGACCATCAGCCCACTGTAATAATTCACCAGCACAGGGAAATTCATCGTCTGCCTGCAGGATGACATCATCGATTGGGAACGAGAAAGATATAAAAATAAAAAAAATGAAAAAATAGAAAAATTAAATTATTAGAGAAAATAAAATAAAAATTACAAGGTTGCAGAAATGTGAATACATATGGACATGGGAGTAGAAAGTTAGTTTATGTTCCATTCCTCATTTGTTTTTATTTTGTTTTGATTTGCTCTATAAGAAGGAGTCGCATCATATTAAAAGGAAAGTAAAAGCCAGAACAAACATGCGATGACACCACCATGTTGTCCTTTTTGTTTGTTTAATTTTGCAGGCGCGTCAGTGTATTTTTTTAATGATTTTTTCGAGGACTTTTCTTTTTCTGTTGTGTGGCTAAGTGTGTGTGTGTGTGTGTGTGAATGTGTATTTTTGTTGCTTTCTACTATGACCCAGTTTTGTAAAAGATGTTGTGTGTTGCCATACCTCATTTATAAGCTTTTTTAATAAAATGACATTTTGACACATGATAGAAAATGAATTTAGTGCGAAAAAGGGATACTAGTTAATCCAAAGTCAGTGAAGGGAATAAACAACAAGTTGTAGCAATAAATTATATGTCTTTAACAAATAACTTGTGTGGGCATTTTGTGGTCACACCTTAAGTCATTTATTGACCCGTTTTCTCGATTCGATCGGTTTTGATTTCTTTTTATAATGCAAAAACAATTACAAATTAAATTATTATAAGCAATAGTAATAAAGGCCTGAAGCATGTTGCTGGGAAAAAGACCGGAGCTTCTAGCGCGACTCGATCCCGCAGCCCTCTCTCTAATAGGATTGCTTACTATCAACTAGGCTACCAGGCAGTGCTGCCATGACTAATAACATTTTTACAACCAAAATTTTTGAAAAAGCAACAAAATGTGAAAAAATATAACCAAATTAGAAATGCCTTTTATAATTGAAAAAACATTTAAATGAATGGGCAAATATTTATTACAAATTAAGAAAACAAAACAAGAAATGTTATTCTTGTACATATTAAAAAAAAATAACGAGAAACTTGAATTTTATTTATTTGAGACCTTTTTCATAAAAAATATTTTTATTTTTACCCGTCAAATTTGCATACAAAGTTCAGTTTATTGAAAGTTAATAAATTGAATTTTTTTGAATATGTATGTCCTTTACAATAAACGAAATTTATACTTTACAGTTATAAATAACAAAAAAAGGAAACATTTAATGGTTTTCCCCTTTTTAATAGTCAGTGGCAGGGCTGTCAAATGTGGCGATTTTTAATTCTCTTGTTGATGTAATATGGCGATTGTTTTTTTTTTCTATAAATTAAAAATACTGCCAAGAAAACATTAACTAAATATATCTACATACCGACAGGTTATAAAAAGTAAAATTTAAAACTTTTTAAATTCACGCCATTTTCTTACAGTTAATTTCAAAATTATAGATTATCAGGCCTGTTCTGAAAATCACATATTATTGAAGTGATTTGAAACGTTCAAAACGTTCAGCTAAATACATTTAATTTTTACTAAGGACGAAGTCTATAAAACTGGTGAGTATCGGTCTATAATTTCACATATTAACCACAAAAACTTCTTTCCAAATTTGACTTTTTGTATCCGTAAACTATCTAATTATATTCCTATTTAGATTAAATTCGCCGCAAATATATTTTACTGCAAATTAAATTCCTTTCGAATCATAATACATAAATAGCTTTAACATTCTTTTAAATGTTAGCATTAATAAACAATTTAGCGACCGTCCCTGAAATCCCTTTGAGACAAAAAATCTCAAATGGATTTAATATCTACATAATATTCCCCACAAATTTCTCTTATATGAATTTCAACCTCATAATCAGTGTGACCAGATCTTGAAAATTTTTACGGCTAAATATGGCATTAGCCATGGCAAAGACATGGCAAAAAAATGCTTAAAATGATTTTAAAAAAGGATAAACATTATGCTCAATGATTTTAAAGATTTTTATTAAAAATTTATTACCAGTATGAAGTTTTATTCGAAAATTAATACATTTTACTGACTTTTTTAACGAAATTAACAAAATGGATATATTTAAACAAGAGGGTAGATTTTGGTAAATCATCTGGTCTGATATGTAGCACAACCCGCAAACCCCTGATAGATGCAAAATTTAAACGATTTTATTTCTATGCTATACAACTTTTTTTTTAGATCATTTTATTTCTTGTAGTTGAAAGTTATAGAGAAGTTGATGTTTTAAAATTATTATTTTTCTCAGCAGTTTAGAGTTAAAATTTTTTTTCAAACATTAAAGGTTTGTTCATTTCTAACAAATATTTGACGAAAAAATAAAAAAAAGCATGACCAGTAATTTGATCCAACCTTGTCTTTATTTTTTAACAATTTCTATTGATTTAATAAACTTTATTTGTAAGAAGATTATTGTTTAATGTAGTTTAACAACGGTTAAATGATGTTTGATCTAGCCAAACGTTTTGCAAAAGCAAATACTTTTTTAATAAAACTAAGGGTTACGCGTAGGACGTCGAATATTTAATAGGTGTAAACATACCTTTCCACTAGATTTTTTATCTAAGTATAAAGTAAAATTGTTTGTACTTTTATATCGTATTATCAAAGGGCAAATAATTTTCACAAAGAATTCTTTCGCACATCAGAAATAGGCTATAATACTCCCTGAATATTTAATTTTTTTCAACAAGACTCTTAAGATGTTTCTTAAATATAAGAATTATTCAGTTTCATACGAAATTTCGTTTTGGGTACATCTATTTTTAGACAAAAGTTTTTATAATTTATAAAAAACTTTAAGTAAAATTTATAAAATTCGTCCAAATCTTTTAAATAATGCTAAATAAAGCTAAAAACATTTTCTGAAAATGCTAAATAAAATGCCAGGTGCTAAATGAAAATTTTGCAGCTAAATAAAAATTTTTAATGCTAAATCAAGCTGCAAAAATGCTAAAATGGCCACACTGCTCATAATATAACATTGTTTTTGTGAGCCCATCATTTTTAAATAGGGTAAAATCCCGAAAAATGTTCTCTAAATACTATAGTGGTGGGCTTTACCGATTATAATTTTAGATTGTTTTTTTTTTAATGAAAATGTGTATAAATTGTTGAATATTTTGTTTTCAAATGAGCTATTTTTGATTATTTTCAGGCCATATTTCGAGCTTAATGAGCATAAAACGTGTTGTTAGAGCATATTTCTGGTTTCCCTGCTTATCACTAATCGAACTCTATTTTGCTGCTTTTTTCAATTAAGGGTTACTTGCGGAATTGTAGCCATTTTTCGTTTCTTTGGTCCGAATAATGGGTTTTTTAGACCGAAATATGGGTGATCACAGATCACATATCTACACACAGAGAAACAGAGAAGACATATTTTTTGATTTGGTCACCGTTAACAGAACCATTTTGAACGAACATTTTTTAAACATATAAGGTTTCATTATGTTTGTCAGCGGTAACCATTTTATGGTTAAATTTAGTCCTTTACCACACGTTGCTTTCGAAAATGTTATGGTTAATAATAACAATAATTTGTTTGCCAATAAATTTTGTATGGTTTTAAGATAATAATAACATTTTTCTATTTTCCAAGAGCAACATGTTATGGTTGAAAAGCAATTAAACCATTATTACTGGCAACATATTATTGTTATTATTAGCCATGCTCATGTTCGAGAATAACCATGATGGGATTGTGGCCTCTTGATGAAGGGCTTTTTTGACCATAATATGTTTGCCACTGACAATAATATGTTTAAAGTATCCATTATATGTTTAACAATTTTTTGTTAAAAATAGTTTTGTTGCAAGTGGCCATATCGAAAAATGTGTTAACTAATAATCCATTCAAAGTCAAATACTTACTAAATTGAGCGGTAATTTCGATTACCGGTCGTTGTGTACGCTTTTGAGTAAATAAACGGTATTTAAATTAAAACAATTTCAACCCTCTTTTTACAATTTTTTCAAACGAAACAATCCCATTTTCCTTAAAAAAAGTCCTTGTAATAACTTTATCTTCATTTGATTAACATCCACCTGTTTTTTTTTTGTCATGAAACAAAAATCGATTGATTAATTTATGCTCGTTTGAGTGCAATTAAACTTTTATTTAAAATTATTTTTTTTTTTTTACCAGCTTTGATTGCCCTAATCATACAAATTATTCCCCATTGCTTTCATATACTTCCATTATAATTTCCAATAGAATTTATTAGTTTTGTAAAACTTTAATAAAGAATTTGGTTGCCAACGTTACCAAACTAATGTTGACTGGCATAAAAGAAGTAACAGTGGTGCCATACATTTGTATTAGGATAGTCAAACATACAAAAAAAGAGTTGGTGTTTTATTTAACTTACTTTGGGGCACGTGTCTAATATTTCAAACAAAACTGGCTCCCCATCGACCAAGGCTTCATGTTTATATCGATTTTCTGGAATGATTATTAAAATATAAGTAAAATGGGAAATGGGGGAAAGAATAGAAAAATAACATACATACAAACTTTTACAAACAGGCGGTTAAAGAGAAGTCATTTAGCAAACAAATGCAATCATGCGAACTAAAAATAAGCGCAAATGTAAGTAAATAAATTAGAGTATGCCATTTTTAGTACTTTTTTATTTTATTTAATATTTTTCTTTAGTCATCAAAATAAAAATAACATATTATGGTTAAAAGGAAAAAGAGGTATGTATAAACAGTGGGGGACAAAATGGGTTTAAGTTTTTTCTTATTTTTTTTTTTTAACAAGTTTGTTTATTTTCGACCAATTTAGTCGATTTTTAATAGCGATGTTTTTCAGACTTTAGAGAATGTGACTATAAAGACAAAAGTCTTATAAATTAAGTGTTGCTTGAGAAACCATGATTTTAGGTAACTTCCATTTACCTTCCCCTTGGTGTATATATGAATACATTTGAGGGATATTTTACCTCTCGATCTTTCATTCTTGAGGGAAAAAGATGCCGGAAATAACCTTGACACGGCAGAGTTAAATTGGCAGATCCCTCTTTTTGGAATCGCGGCTGATCAGATGTTTTTATTTGGCACCAAGGGAGCCAGAAGCCCCAGGGACTCTTATTGTGGTCTGTTTATTGGTTGAGGCTCTTTCAGGAATAACGTAGTGACTGTGAATTGTATTCAAAATCGCAGGTATGCAGATATTAAAAATTTCATTACTAAGGACTGTTTTTCTTTCTACCCATGATGGGGAAGTTCGGCCTACTGGCGCTTCTCTCTAAGTACTTTTGCTAATCAACAAAATCTTCTACATTTCAGAGGAAGAGGTTAGAATCAGTGTTGTTGAACATCGTGGGGCTAGGCCGACCAAGCAGGTAGTCTCGTAAATCTTAATCATTGTTTAACTTTCTTTTATAAAAAGTTCCAAAGATGTTGTTTAATTGTTTGATAAGTAGTTTATACTTTAACTGGATGATTTTTGATAGCGATATTTTTGTAATTATATATAGTTTATAAATGAATTTAAACTTTGTTTGCTGAACTGTTGTAAGAGCACAATAAATTTCGGATGGAGAGACATTCTTTTTATATTTAAAAAGATTGATATGAATTTAAACACCGATCCATTTGAGACTATAAGTCATCGTCCAGACTTGCAATTTTTAAAAATTCTGCTTTGAAATTTCATTAGTGCCAGATTATGAAATTAAAGTTTTGCAATTTTTTTATTTTAATCTTGTTTGTCGTCTTTTCATTTTTATAATTTGTTTTTAATTGAAAATACACCTACAGCCAACTTCAAGTTGAAAACTGTGAGCATAGCAAAACAAAACAGAATTGCAGAGCACATGAAATTGAGTACCCCTCCCCATCTTTTCAGCCCTCTCCCTAATAAGCTCAAAAATTGCTGCAACCAAAATAGCAATTCTGACAAATGCTGGTTCACACTCTCCAAGTTTTAGCCGTCAAGTCTTAAGTATGGAACAGAATAGTCGCTGTAGTACAACGTTACGAATAGCGCTGCAAGCTGTGAAAAGTTAAAAATGGCAGTTCCAAAGTAGTGTCAACAGAATACTTAGATGCAGTAGCCGTCGCAGTTTAAGTTGAAGCACAAAGTTCAAAATTTTTAACTTTGTTGCGCTACAGAGCATTCGTCAGCTTCAGCTACTACTCACAACTACTTTATTCTGTTACAGGCGTTAAGCTTTTGGGAGAGAATGGAAAAGATTTAAATGAAATTTAATACCTGCCAATAAAAACAT
This sequence comes from Pollenia amentaria, assembly GCA_943735925.1. NCBI lineage: Eukaryota > Metazoa > Arthropoda > Insecta > Diptera > Polleniidae > Pollenia > Pollenia amentaria. Next base: position 210,981,857 of record OX031009.1, on the reverse strand, counting down.
ATTCTTATTTTGCACAATGCACAATGGTGCATTTTATAATAAGACATTCAGAAATGCGGTAGTGTAAACGAATACGTCGTTCTCATAATGCGATGCAGGCTTGTAAGGGAGAATAAATATTAAAGAATAACTGTCATAACAAAAAACTGAGTTGATCGTTACACTCACCACTTTCTATATGCGTTGAATTTGTGTAAAAAATGTATTGCCCCAAAGTATCAACTCGCTATATACACATAGAAGTATTGCCTGCCGTAAGCGAGATGGTAAGCGAAACTTTTATACATCTCCCTTACAAACCTATTACGTTTGAAACTCTATTTTTTATTGGGCTTTCAACTTAAGAAAGAATACATTTATAATTAAAGACAGACGTTTTCGCAGAGAAATAAAAAATTTTACCCATTTTAATAACCAAAATGAGCAATTAAAAGAAAGTGTTAAGTACTTTTTTAATATTTTTATGGCTACATAAAATAAAGACAAACATTTTTAAAACTAATCGTTGCCATAGAAAAATACATTGTAAATAGTAAACAATAATCATTGCCTTGTCACTTAATTAAATAAAGGCTAAAAGAAGAAATTGATCACGCCCAAATACAAATTGGATATGGTCACACGTGAGCTTAAAATATTATGGTCACATTCATGACACTAATTGTTAGGAAAACCATATTATGAATTAATAAGTCAACGCAATGTCTACTACAATCCTCTTATGGTTACCCGCAACCATGTATATATGGTCCGATATCGCGGTGGAGAACTCAAAATTATCATGTCCACTTTAATCAATCTTATTAATATCGCAACCATAATATGTTTACATTAGTCCTTTTAACGTTTACCACAATCATTTTATGGTTGTTTACACACATTAACATTTTATCCATGATATAAATTTTTTCCATAAAAGAGCAAACATTAGAGCTAAACTTTCAAAAGTCTAAAAGAGTGTTTTCATTTTGGGGCTAACTAATGTCTTAAATCTGTACAAATAAGCCAGTGCCAGTTGACAATAAAGAAGGCAATTAGGGGTTAAGGATTTCATTTAGTCTTCAACTAGGTCCATGTTAGGACTTGATACGGGTAGAAATTCCAAAAAATAAATTCCAAACAGAATAGTTTATAATTCTTAATACATCTTAACATATTTAATCACTACTGTTAGCAAAATCTAATATGTATGTACAATACAAGGTATCGCAAAAGTTGTCACCCGATATTTTATGACTGTAATTTCTTTTAGCTTTGCTTTTGGATTGTGGCCGCAGCCAGAATTGATGAGCTTGCGGGCCCGATTTACAGCATTTGCCAGAACTGCCGGCAATATGTTCCCACATTTCTCACGGATATTCTCTATGAGGACTTCTAGAGTCTGAGGCATACTGACATAGACTCGTGACTTCCAGAAACCCCAAAAAAATTAATCCAGATCTAATCTCCAAAACGAGAGCTTAGACGACTTGGCTTTAGAATTATGGTTGCAGGTCGTGCTGTATACATCCTGATTCCATCTTGTTGGAACCACGTGTTCCCCAGTCCCAGTACCCAGGAAAAAACGTGTTTTTTGAAGCGCTAAGGGCAATAAAAGAGCTATTATGGTGCAGTGAATGCCTTTGAACAAAATTATACAAAAAAGCTCCAAGCCGGGAACTCCGCATACAAAAATTATGCATACCATCAGAAGTTTTTATTTTGCATTTTCATAGTTAAAACCTGCTCCTTATGTATATATTTTTTTACTGGGTGTGTCCAGTTGAGGTACGAAAAATCATTGGACATGGCTCTTTAGCGCTCGCCATATTCAGTAGTTATTTTTCCCGCGGTATTAAGGACCAAGGACTCATCAAACGTAATAATCACGCCAAAGGTATTCTAGCGCGTATAATCACTCTTTGTGTGTTAAACCATGATTTTTGGTGTCCCAAAAACGATAATTCTGCTTACTCACGTAACCACAGAGATGGAAATGGGCCTTGTCGCTCATGACGATTTTTGAGGAGGAGTATAGTGCTCCATTTCTTTTTGTCGTGTATTTTGTATCTGCTTACTTCACAAATATCAAAGCAGGACTGACATTAAACGCCATTTGCAAAAATTATATCATCTTACGATAAGGTTATGACTTTTGTGCCACCTTGTACATATAAACTGAAACCCAACAAGGACATTTTTTCCATATTTCATATCCTATAAAATTCATAATTTAAACACGTAAAAAGCGTAAAGCAAAATATATAAAATGATAAGTTGGTTTAACATTAGATAAAGGTTTCGAAACCAAAAAAAAGTATATCCATAAATAATCAAGCAGCTAATTAATTATTAAAAAAAGGATAAAAACTCATCCTTCGCTTACAGAAACTTGACGGAATAAAATTTTTTTAATTTTTCACTCACCTGTTTGATGGTCATATTCACCGATATAACGTTTGGTCAAAAAACGTACAATAAGGGCTGAAAGGAAAGAAATGAAAAAAAAATTAGCGGGCGAGCAATTCATTTGGGTTGAAATTTGAATTTAAAATCCATTTATAAGGAAAACTTAAAACATGTTAATGTGATAATAAAGTTTATTTTCTTAAAAGGAAAAAATTACATTTGAATTCTTTTTATGTTACAATTTCGAAATTTTCTTTTAGAAACTAAAATGAGGTCAAATTGTTGGATTAGAAGCATAAAATACTTTTTAATGGTGTAAATTTTGCCTGCAGTTATTTAACCCCACAACAATAGTAAACCCCATATTAATGGGGGCAAGTCGACATAAACAAACAGTATTTTCTCATTATTTCTTTTCAACTCCTAAAGGGGTATGTACTCGGTCAAAATGCTTGACATCACGGCGGATTCACTCGTGTGCATGTGTTCGACGTAATATTCGCCGTCATATCAAAATTTTTTGATTTTCCATCCAGCATCGTCGGTGGCACACATACAAGCAAATTTTCACTAATACTGCCATAGCGCTTGATAAGACATTTTGACCATGTACACACCCCTTAACGATATCTCCATTTATTTTTGCTTAAACCAACTTCACATTGTGGGTTAAAAGTCTTTTGAATTGCTTAAGGTTACTCTTTTGACTCCTCTCAAGGTTTTACTTCTCTGTATTTAAACAAGCATCCACACAGAAAAAAGTGTTTTATTAAAAAAATGGTTTAAAAAGTATTTAAATTTAATTAATGTGATAATTTAAACAATTATTTTTTTAGTTGAAACAAAATTAAAAATTAAATTTTGATTTAATTAACATTTTAGTTGTTTTGAAATAAATTTTCAATTAAAATTTTAATTAAATAACAAAAATCTTAATTGACTTTTTTCGTTTAAAATAAAATAATTTAAACATGTAGAATTGTTGTTGGGAATTGTCAATATTTATTTAAATAAATTAACACATTGTTTGAAATGGCAAAGTTTTTTGATCACTTTTTAATTAAAATTGAAAATAGATATTGGGAATTATTTCTTTTTCATACATTTTGCTGGTGTCTAATAATTGTAAATTTTTCTGTACATAAATATACTTCATTGCTTTCCAACGGAAAGCTAAGGTAAAATGTAACAAGAAAATACAATATAATAGTCTGGTAGTGCATAAAGTCATTCCTAAAAAAAAAAAAAAAAAAAAAAAAATTTTAGGAATAGAGCTATTACAAAAAGCTTTATAAAATACAAACATAACTGAAATTAAACTCATAGAATAAATTCGAAAAATAAAAAATCTTGAATAAAATTAAAAATATTATTTATTGAAAATATTTTTCAAAATTTTAAAGTTTTTAGTAATCAATATAATCATTTTGGTAATAGGTGCAAAATCAACAACATGTTTGCTGGATATTATGAATTAAGAACAAATTTGGTGATTGGAGAAATTTAATAATTTTTTCTGTGCACATAACCATGGATAAGAAAAATATTAGTCCAATCCATAAGCTGTGTCATATGCCTTATCGTTTAAATAAATACGATTTTCGTTTATGACCTTGTGAATAGACACATTTTTTGTATCGTTATTTTATAGCACTGAGATATGTATGTCAAAAATTAAAAATGTCAATTTAATGTACATTGTCAGTTTACTTTGACAAAAGTATTTAAGAAGATCCACAATTTTTTTTTACCATAATCAAAAATATATAAAAAGTAAAACTAAAAAACGAAATTAATTGATTTCAGAAATAATATTTATGCCTTAAGGCTCAGTTAGGCGAACGTTGTTTTACCGCAACTGTTATATGAAAATCAATGCAAAAGCTTACCTAAATGTTACGTTTCATTCTGTATAAAATAGAATTTCATACCGTTGTTACGTGACATTTGTAAAACAGTGATGCGTTGCTTCTATGTTAAATTGAATGCGGGTATTTTCGTTCTTTTTTTGGTACTTTTTTTCAGTATATCTATGAACTTTCGACCAAACTACTTACAATATTAAATATTTCCATATATTTAAATATACATATGATTGGATGTACAAAATAAAAAAATGCATATGCCCATACAATAGAAATGAGAAATATAAAGAAGGCTTTAAATGGTTACAAAACTTTATCTGTCTATGCACATTTTCAATGCAATACATGTAAATGTGTTTGTACATATATGCTAAAATACATATGTACATTAGACCGACTCAAGTTGTATGGAGCCGAAAAAAGTGTTTTAGTTACCCCTCTGAAAATAAAGGTTGATATGTTTTATGATGATTCCCAAAATATTTTGGTTCTAGCGTTGACCATCCGTGAGCTGGACCATTTTTAAAAAGGTCTTTTTTTAGTTTTTCGAATTTTTTTGTACTTTGCTCCAAGACGACATAAATAAGATTTCATATCATCAAAAAGAGTTTTTAAAGCAGCATCCAATGGTATATAAAACTTGACCGCTTGCGGCCTACTAATTGAGATATTAAGCTAAATTCATATTTTCGTTTCGGGTTGTGCACCAACGTGCTAGCAATCAGGTACAGTACGTTACGGGTACAGCAACGTTCGCCTAACTCAGCCTTTATTAATTAGTATTTGTCATTCAAATTATCCGAAACCGTGAAATAAAACCAGGTATGGAAGTTTTGATTTGGAGTGAAATGGTAATAAATATTAATTGATAAGAAATTTTAATTAAAATAGTTTAAAGAAATCAATCGGATTCTAAAAAGATTTTTACTAATTCACCGAACAAATCGAACGTTTCCAGGCTTGGTATAAATCAATCGTATAATTAAAAAAGTTAAAGTTAAAGTTATCTTTATTGAGCCTTTTCCAACGTTATAAAAAGTACAGGTAAACAAAAAAAACAAAACGAAAACTTAAGACTATAATGTAACATCTTAAAAAACTAGAGTGTTTATAGCAACAAGCTTACAATAAAAAGTAATTTATATAAAACACATAAAATATTGTTTTTTCCGCCCTTGCTCCCGAGGCTTCCATAATTTGAGAGGAAATCTCCTAAACTAAAATTATCAACTTAAAACTAACTTAAAAATAAACTTAAAATAACAACAAACAAAAATAGCAAAAAAAAAAAAATAAATCAACCCCTATGTGTTCCTAAAGAACTTTTAGAGTAAAAAGAATGTCTAATTGATAAATACAAATCAAAAGAAGGTGATTCATTAATAAATTCAATAGGAGACAAATAATTTGTATTTGACCAGGTAAAATTTTTCTGACCATTAAAAATATCTTTAATAAATTTATTTTCATGAAACCGTGATCTAGTTACAAACCTACTCAATATATCACAAACGTATAAACCAATAGGTGTAACATTAGATTTTTTATAAATGTAAAGATTTGAATAGCGCTTCGTAAAAGACTCAAAATGTTTCCCAACACAGCAACGTAAAAATTTTCTTTCCAAAATTTCCAGTTCCTTAATTATTATAGGAGAGATGTTGAACCAAATAGGAAAGCCATATAAAAAAACAGGTCTAATACAAGTTTTATACAATAAAAGTTTGGAACTTTTCGATAAATGTTTATTATTAAGAATTTAACTAAAAGAACCTATTATTTTGTAAGACCTTCCTATCACAAGTCTTGCATGTTTATTAAATTTTAAAAGCTTATCAAAAGTTACACCAAGATATTTTATCCGATCCTTAAATGGAATTTCAATACCATCAAGAAAAAGATTTAAATTTTTGCTCTCAGGAACCACAAATCTTCGACATTTACCGGAAGCATTTCGTATGCATATAATTAAATAAAACTTTTCTTTGAAAAATACCAACAACAAAAATACAACATTGTATAATTAGACGATTAGGCAACGAATACGACGATAATCTGAGCTCGTGAATGGGACAGTTATATTAATGTCACTTGAACCCTATTATTGTCACCGTAACCATTTCATTATTAAAACAGTCCTGCATAAGGCGATCGTAACCACAATATGGTTATATTGGGTCTTGTTATGGCTGTTCATATCATTTATATGTTTACCATAAGCAACCATGCAGCTGTTTTCCTAAAAATGTAATAAAAATAACATAATTTTGTTTAGTTTTAAACATTGAATGATCTCAATGGTTTTTGGCATCTATAGTATGATTGTGATAGACATTAAATGTTGCGGCAAGCTCTGCAACCATACTAAACTAGTTATCCGTGGTCATGTCGAACCATATTTCCTTTCTGAATATTTTCACGTTGCGACATATAAACCACATATGTTCCCAGGGGGTTTGTTGGGATCCTCTGAAGGATAGTTCACCTTTGACTGTTACATCGGTCAAAATCCAAAATTGACAGATCTGAGGAGATCTTTAAGATCTCTTGTGAGCACGGCAGACCACAGATCGTATGTGGTAATGCGGGAGCCTGTAGGCACCGAACTGACTATTGGCTGATGCCTCCGTTAGTATGCTTCTTCATGGCAATGTTTTCCGTCTTTCAGCAATATTGTCTTTGACAAAGTTTCGCTTTTTCCGTTGAAAAGATACTTTCGGTGAACGCGTAATGGTCGTAACTTTCTATTGAAAATGGGAAGGGATATCCTGAAAATCCCACTTAAGAGCTGACTTTCACCCTATTATCGGCCTGAGGTAGGATTATCCGTAGGTGCTGTTATTACTCAGCAGATGCTGCTAGCATTTTTCCAAAGTAACGAAGGTTAGATATCAAAAGTAGCGAAGGTTAGTTAGCTCCAAAACAAGTGTATAATCTTGCCGGATTATGCATTCAAATAGCTGCCAGTGTGTGCTGGTAGCGCTCACACTCGCGGACAGTTGGTAAACGCATTTGTTTATCACTCACTGGTAAAGATACATCATGAAGTGGGCCCTAGGACCGTTATTCATGTTGCCTTTTTGTTGCCTTATAGCTATTTATAAATTCATGATCATCTTACCACATACTGATGTTATAGTCTTTATTAAAAATTCATTTACTCACTTATAAACTCTTTTTCTAAAAATGTTTTACATTCCTTCTATGCAACTAATGATGCCGTTTCTATTCCCACGACATTTGCTCAACACCCTGCACAATCAAAGCAAAAAAATAATGCACATTTCAATTAACCAACGAACCAAAGCAGTTTCTATTTTGTTGCCAGGTAAAAAGGCTATTAAACTCTTCACAACAATGTACTTGGACACAAATTTGCCTTCCACCCCTGCATAAATTTTTAAAGCTGGTCTTTTACACCCGGCATTTGCCACCACCCACCCACCTTTAAAAGAAATGCAAGCAAATGTCCTGTGCCACCAGGTTATGCACCTTAATGTTGCGTGTTTTACAATAAACTTTTAAAAGTGGTCAAAACAACATGTTAAGGGTTGAAATGAACACAGATGTAAAAGGCCAAAACGGCTTCGAAGGAAATATTTGAAGAGAAAGATGTTTGTTTATAAGCCCTAAATACTCGAACAATGTTAACAAATATGGCTGAAAGGGAAAGGAAATTACTAAAAAGGGAATCATTTCAACTGATTTTGAAGTCTTCTAGTAAATGAAATTTAACAATTTAATTGTAACACTTTGAAAGTGAAACAAAATAAAAAGGATAAATATGTGTAATCACAAATCGAAAATTATTATTATTAAATCCACACCACAATAGTGGAGAGGGTTTGTGCATTTGAGCTGATGTACCGAAGCGAAATCGGTCTATAATTTCATATAGCCTCATACAAGCTGCATTCTTGAATAGGATCTTTGTGCCCACTATCAAACCAATTTAAATTAAATTCAAAATGGTTTTGGACACATAAGCTATGCATTTTTTAAAAATAGGACTACGAGGGGAGATAGGGGGCAATGATTGCCTCTTAGAAAATATCAAACTGATTTTAATGAAATTTAAAACATAAATAGATCCCGTTTCATATAGCCACATTAGCTATGCATTTTTCAAAACTATGTCCCAAATAGGTACACTTGCAAAAATTTGTTCTTATATACTGTGATGTAGAGCATCATATGATCGGGCTCGACCGACTGTACTTTCTTACTTCTTTTTATTATCATCCAAGCTCCTTTGTCTAACAGATGGCCACACCAAAGTTTTTCCAATCACTTTAACTTAATGCTAAATGTTTCGCCTCCAGCCACGTTATTTGAGTTCGTCATGAACTTTTCATTTGCACGTTTGAGACGGTCCACTTCTGGATTTTTGCCACACATAGGTATTTGTTTATACCTTTAGTAAAGTACTTTGTTTGATATTATATTCGGCTGCTGAATTCGCAGTATTCGCCGAAGGCATCTGTTAATGAATGCCAATAATTCTTATAGAGGGATTCTAGGTTTTTCATGCATATAGAGGTACAGTCTTTCAATTCGAATTAAATATGAGAATTTTGGTGTTTCGTTGTTTCGTTGTGTCTTCCATTCATTCTTTAGGGCTACAAATGCTTTCCCAGCTGTATTCATTCGGTTAGCGATGTCTACTTCCGTTCCACCAGACGCACTAATTATGCTACAAAGAGAGCTGAAGCCACTCACTTTTTCGAGTGGTATGTTTTTTAGGGTCATTGGGATAAATTTGATAAATTTTCATATTAATTCGAATGTCTATTCTAAGTCAAATTACAATTTATAAAGCTTTCATACCATAGTATATAACTAGTATGCCGACTGGTGAGAACGTTCTCTTTTTTTTTATAACTCTCATCACACATATAGGTTCTGTGTGAATTCAACACACTTAAGAACAACAAAAACAAAACAAAATTTGAAATTTTTTAATTTAAAATTTTTCACAATATAACACTTCATGTTTAATTTTATGACTTAAACACATAATTAATAATTTTTTTCAATACATTTTGCTAATTTGCTTTTGCAAATGTTTTTATTTTTCACAAACTAAAAATTTTTAAATAAATTTTTTTGACACTAAATTTTTTCTGTTGTTAATATTAGGTGCGTTTGAGTACTTTTACAGTAAAATGCAGTAAATGAGTAAACTTAAAAATTTGCTCTCTCAAAAAGCTGTTGTCCAAAAAAGTACGCGAACGCAAAATTTGTAAAATTTCGTAAACACTTTTGACTACTTAACTCGTTTTCTTATCGGTACCCGATTAAATACTTTTTATAACACGAAATTTTAAGAAAATAAAAACAATTTATTTCATTTCTCTTTCACATTTTTATTTATTTTTTTATTTTATTTGATTTTACTGTTTTCTGTCCGGCTAAATTTGTTCGAAAATACATGAATACATTTTTCGCTATTGATTACTTAAGAAATAAGTGAAGTACTAAGTACCCAAATACAAATACTTTTAACAACTCTAAAAAGTAAAACAACAACAACAAAAGTTTAAAAGTTGGAATTTAGCCATATAAATGCACCACAAAGAAGTTTAATTAACTAATATTTATTAACTTTTTGTTATTGTTTAATTTTTATTTAAACTTTCTTTTTTTTAAACAATTTCTTCACAATTTGTATCGTTTTTGTTTGTTTCTTTTGCTTATTTACCTTTTGTAACATATGTTTTTTGATTTACTAAATTTTACTGCAAAAATTTCTGCAGTAAAAATTTGTAAGTACTCAGTCAAGAACTGTCACTTTACGCTCTCAATTTGTGTTCTCATTTACTGTAGTTTGTGTACGCGAACGCAATTTAGTAAAATGCAGTAAAGTTCAGTAAAAAATAGTAAAAACTTTTGTGTTCTCGAACGCAGGCAGCTATTATTAAAGCCAGCAGAGTAGCATTTTGTGGTATAAAAATAATATTTGAAATCATTAATTATTTATATATTATCCGATATTGCAGAATAAAAATTTAGCAAACATGGCTTTTAAAAGTTTATAAATGCAGCCAGCATTCAATAAATTGAAAATTTATTGAACTAAGAAAATTTTATTTTGGAAAAAAAAATTGTTGCCACATTCTATACGATTTTATGCAACTATGTTTAGTGGTGGAAATAGTTTTATACACCAATACATTTGAAAAAAATCTTACTATGACAAACATAAAAATGTACCACTGACAGTTGAGTTATGTACCTGTCAAAGAGTCGGCATACTAGTTGTATACTATGTTTCATACTTTAATATTTTCTAGAAAATGTACAAACAAAAAATTCTAATAGTGCATAGAAAAATATTCCTAGAAAATATTGAAGGAATACGACTATTGAAGTATGAAAGCTTCATAAATTATAATTTGACTTAGAATACACATTCGAATTAATATAAAAATGTATAATAAAAATAATACTTAACATAAGAACTAAAATTTACAGTTTCTATTTGTTAAAATAATTTAGTTGAATAAATAAAATTCACGAGGAAATATTTATCTGCAATGCTTCTTATTACAAGCTCAGGCCTTTCAGCGTACTCCTGGACCTCGTTTAGTTTGTTCTGATTGCTTGAATGTTGATGTGTTAACAGACAGATATAATCTGGTTGCGGTGTGTTGTACTATTTAAAGTTATTGTCGGCAAAATCAAGCACCCCAGGTTCGATTTCTGGCAGAAGACGAAAAAATGATCACCACGGTTTTCGAGTTTCAAAAAATCGAAAGGCTGTAACCCCCTCTAAACAATCAATTCCTTGCAAAAAAGGATAGCATCATGGCAAAAGTCCGGCAGCCAGCAAAAAGATAGGAACACAAAATTAGAAAGGTTCCCCGCCACCACACCAAGTACACCAAATACACGAAAGGCCTTGTTTCCAGGCAGCCCCACTATCCTGGCACATGCTACAGCAGACCAATCATCTACTTAGCCGGGTCAACAGCCAATTAATGAAACTGATATATGTATACTAGGCAAAATAACAATACTGAATGGATTGACACTTCAAGAACTAGGACAGTAAAATCTTCCATGAGAAGAGATGCTTTGTGGAAGCCATATGCTCTTAAAGTGGGTAATGGAGAAGAACAAAAATCATCTGCAAAGTCAAGGTCCTCTAGACGGCTATTGAAGGCTCATGTTATACCGTTTGTTTTACGGGTCACTGCCATCATGATTTGATCCAGTACACTGTTAAAGAGGAGGTGAGATAAGACTCAGATTATACCTAGCCTTGTCTTACGCGCGTACGGATTTGGCTTTTATGACTAGTCAGGTCATCGTGATTATTGATTATTTTGCTAGGTAAATCCTTACACTGCAGTGATGCTCATATTTCGTTGTGACATAAGGTATGGAAAGTTTTTTGGAAATCAATAAATGTTAGATACAATGGTGCTCTCCACTCTATTGATTGCTCTATGATACTTCTGAGGGTGTTTGTATGATCTACACATGATTGATCGTAACTGAGAACGTACAAGAGTACGTTGAAATTCTGCTATTCAAAATATGACTTTTTTTGTTATGCTTAATAAAGTGATAGCCCCATAGGTGGAGCAATCGGACTGGATAGATTCGTTAGCGAAGAGTGAGCGACAATCAGTATTTAAAAAACAAACGAATGTCTTGAAACGGCTTTTAAATGCATTTGTGCAGAGGTTTAGTGTGGAAGGCAAAATACCAATATCATCTTTAACTACGTGGGTTTTTCAAGCGCATAAATTTGGATCTTGGCATACAAATGATAATTTTCATTTTTTTAAATGAGTGAAGATAAATGAAATTAGGCCGATATCAGATATTTGTTATTTCAAATCAAGTTTTATGTCAAAAAATGCAAATCAAAGCACCTTAATGCACTTAAACGAATTTCGGTATGAAAAAGGATTGTTAGCAAATCGGGTTCGGATTGTTAACAAATCAGTTTCAGAATGGATTTTACGAATAAAATCGAATTTAGATCTTAAATTTAAAAAATGACAAATCTAAATTTGTTTTGATTATTTACAGTATTTTTTATTTCTATTATGTTTATAATCATAACAAAGCAATTGCTTCTTGTTTATTTCCAAATTGGGAAAATATTTTTTTTTCATGTAAAAAATCTTATTCTTGCGGTTTTGATTTGTTTTTAATTTTTTTATAACAATTTTACTTAAGTTCTAAATTATCGTGCTTTTTTAAGACTTTTCCATTTTTTATTAAAAAAAAGTTTAATTTTTATCGAAACTATGAGTGATACTAAAATTAACTCCTTTTACGATTATAAATAAACTTTATAAAACTAGAACCAAGTTAAGTTTTTCTGGAAAAAAGTCGAATTTTAATTCGAAATATGGCTCATCAAAATTTAAACTCTTATTTACTTATGGCCAATTTCACCAATTTATTCAAACTAGTTTCGCCCGGTGACCGAAATTCGACCACTTGACATTTACTTTAGAGAGCACCGGTGGGTTATACAACAAAAACGTACACATTTTAAGAAAACAAAAATTGCACTCTTTTCACCCATTTGTATGCGTGTGTTTGCAAGTACAAACAAAACGAAAACATTTTAAAGGAACAACAAAAAGAATTGGATTTTTCAACCATCGTCAATACATGTGTGTACGTGTGTTTGCAAAATAAATTTAAATGCTTTTAAACACTTAAATTCTAAAAATTTAGGAAACAAATTTATGTCGTGCATATCTACACACAAATACCTTTAAAACGTTATATGTTTTATTAAAATAGGCGGACGTTAAGATACTTAAAAATCAACTACAAAAAAATTGTTCCCATATTTATATATAAGATATCAATTTATATTTAAATTTCGTGTTTCATGTCAAATAAAAATAAAATGATAAGAAAAAATATCGAGCCTTTGCTGCAATAGAGTCATAACTCAAATTTGAATTTTCTAGCGTCTTTAAATTTAATTCTTCTCTCTAGAGTTGAGTCTATAAGATATTGCTATAAAATTTTTACACAATACAAAGAAACGATATGGCGATTAGCTCCACATTATTAGCTAGTAAGCGACCCAATATTCCTCTGGGAATTAAAGAATTAAATGCATAAGCTCAAAAACGAGGTTTTTTGAGTTATGACTCTATTGCAGCAAAGGCTCGATATATACATATTTAAATATGAATTGATACAGATTTAAATAGAATTGGCCAAATTAAGTCGAATAAAATACGCTAAATCGATCCCGTAGTTTTTAACGAAAACAATAAAAACTTTGTGAAACAACGGTTTCTTAATGACAGTCCGTGAAACCATTAATATCCGTAGCAGCATTCTAGTTAGGGTGTTCAGCCGTTTATTTCTTGCTCGATTAATCGAAGAATTTTAGACTTTTCATTGTTCGATTAATTTTAAATTGCTGATTTCGATTAAAGGATTAATCGAAGAATTTATGCCGATGAATCGAATTGCAATACATATATGGGCATTTCCTGGGGTCACGAACGTACGTTCGTACGTTTTGATGTACAAATAATATTGAAAACAAAACTTTTTCCTAGCATTTTTTTTGCAGTTCGAAAGCATTTTGGTAGCTCTATGTTTAGTGCAAAAAAAGGATTTCATCGAGTTAAAGTTTTCATAATGATAGATATAACCATGTGGTCACGAACGTACGCAAAATAGAAGTCAACTTTGGCTGACAGTAGTGAAATGTAAAAATCTGCGAAATGGAACGGAATATTCAAACGTGATTAATTTATTTTAAAAGTATATGAATGTAGGTCTCTATCCAGTATTTACACAATAAAATATCTCTATTGGTTTTTGTTTATTTGGCTTAAGTACCGGTCGCCCAATTATAAATATTCCCAGGGAAATGAGAGTAAGTTTTTCCCGGGAATAAAACTCCCCTATTCTGAACAGACGGGGAGAATAGTATTATGGGAAAGGGAATTTCGAATATTCGAAGTCAGCTGTTTTGCTTGAGATGTGTTGTGTTGACTTAAAACTTGTAAATATTTTTGTAAAAAACACGCGAATAAGTGAAAAATAAAATAATTTTGAATAAAAAACAAAATATAATGTTTAGTGTAGCATTTCGGATGGTAGCTGAAGAAGCAGAAAATCAGCAACATTTAAAAAACGAGCAAAGGGTTGCTAGGAGATAGTTTCGTGATAATGCAAACCCACTTGAGTTGCCGCAAACGTTGTAAGTATATAAAGATTTTATTATAAATATTTTTTAATTGGATGGAGGTGAATTCTTGGCGCTAGAGAGCTGCATTACGCTCCAACAAAAGCAGCAAAAATTACGAATGTTTGTTTTTCGTTGCACAACATCTGCATTTATTTTAAATGCAATACTATTGTATCTGATATAGACTGTTTTGATACTTTTACTACACAAGAGAGTAATGTGGTATCCTTAGCCTTCCAACAGTATTTATCTGCAGCCCAAACCATTAGAAATACCATTGGAAATAATTTGTAACGATTTTATTTTACGTAGAAAAAACACGCCACGTATACGCTTTTGTATACTGAATTATTAACAAACAAACAATATAAAAATAATATTTTAACTTTAAAACAAAAATAATTCATATTTAGGAACTTCAGTTATATATTTTAGTTACGGTTTGTATGTTTTATAAAAAAAGGAAAAAATTAATTTATTAAAAAGAAAACTTAAAATATTTTTAAAAAATAAAAGGAAAAACTAAACAAAATAAAAATAAAAGTTTAAAACTTTAAAAGCAAAAAGTGTTCATATCCTAATCCGTTAATTTTTACTTATTATTAAAAAAATGCAAAAAAATATATTTAACCCTGGAGCCACACGTTCAATAAACCACTTTCAAGTTGTTCAAAAAAACTGCTTGTCAAAACTGGTTTGAATTGACAGCTGTGTCACAGGCTGCACTCAATATGATAATCAATTTTATTTTAAAAATGACCCCGACGAAGAAACAACTCAAAATAGCAGCATGACTCAAAGTATTTTGTAAAAAGAGCACAAGAATTTTTTAAAACACAATTTTTTTTTTAATAGAGCACATTTATTTTTTTTAAGAAATATATTTTTTATAAAGAAAGCACCAAAGTTTATTTGTGGTCAGTTGTTAAATTGAACGTAAAATTGGCAAACAAATGGAAAGGTAAACTTGAGAGCAATCTCGTGGCCAATTTAAAAAGTGTGAGTGGGTTAGTAAAAAAAGTGAGAGAGTATGGCAAATTAAAAGGAAAGACAAAACTTGATCGTGTGGCTTTCAAGTAGAGCAAAACATTTAAACAACATTTTATTTTTAAAAGATTATTTTAAAAGATCTGCTTAATTGTTTGTACCTACATATAAGATTATATGATCCCAACACATGCTTTATTTTTTAATCGTTGTCTGCATGCAACGTGTGCATGCAACGTCAAATCCGTGTTTTTTTTGATCAAGTAATTATATTTTGCAACCATAGCTGCCAGATAAAATTGGTCGAAAATCGTCAAATTTTGAGGAAAAAATCGTGAAAATCGTCAAATTGACTAAGCTAAATCGTCACAAAAATCGTCATTGTAAAAAACCACTAATTTTTAACAAGTTTTAAATAAAAATAGCCTATTTCCGATGTGCGAAAGAGTTCTTTCTTTCGTATAACTACATCGAAAATAAAAACAAATTTTTAGACTTTGTTTTCAATGTATTGGAAATAAGTTTTAAGTATTATTTTTAAATTTGGTTGCCAATGAAATTTTAATATATTCCGCCTGTTTTAGAAATTAAATAAAAATTTTCGTTTACAAAATTATTATTGAAGTAACACAACCAAAAAATTTTCAAAAGTATTGTCATTCATAAGAAAAGTAAGAAAACAAACTAAAACCAAGAAACACCTATTTTTCACGTCGAAAATCCTGCTTATGATATAAGTCTGGTTACTTAATGTGAACGCAGACTAAAGAAAGTGGTTGTAAAATGCCTTTAATAAAGCAGTACTAACTGCTCAAATATAACTCCTCAAAATATGCCTCGTGCTAGAAAAAGTCGTATTTTATATGATAAACAGCTAAGACATGAACATTACTGCCAATCAAATAATGCAAATAAATCAAATTATCTAAAAAGCTAAAAACAACTGAAATTATGTATTTTAAATACATTTGTAAATTTGAACAAAATTTGTCATATGAAAAATCGTCAAATTTAGGGTATAAATCGTCCTATCGTCAATAGCCCATTTTGATACCTAAAAATCGTCAAAATTACGATAAATCGTCAGATCTGGCAGCTATGTTTGCAACCCTTATTAAAATTAAAATTACTAAAAAAAAAAAAAAATATGGAACAATTCCGATTTTTTTACGTAATGACCAATTTCAAAAAGTTCAATACCTTGCCCAGAATGTTTGATTTTAAATTAAAAAAATTTGATTTTAAGACATTCGCGGTTACCCATGAAAACCACAGATTGTATCTCACTAACTATTAGCAAAATTAAAAATTATTTGGTCCAATATTTAATAAGTGTGACTAGCTTAACTCGGGAATACTCAGAACTTTGCTATAGACATTCAAAGTCGGGCGTATTCGAGATTTTTTTTTAACTTTGGGACTTTAACATACTAGAGGGTATGTTATCACAACTGCCATTTCAGTATGACTCAAAACTCTCTAATTTCTTAATTTTTGGTTCCATTTGAATAATTTTACTAAATGAGAAAGATAATTGACTTTTATGAAGAGCATGCAAGTTTTTTTTTGTTATTTAGGACTTTTAAAAGTCGTTTTAACTTCTTTAATAACATTTTAAAGTTAATTCATCTAAAATGTCATTATTTTAGCATTTAATTAGTTTTAGCAAACAACTTAACATGGATAAATTACATGCAACTATTTATGTCATTGTTTTTTTTTTTAATTCTCTGCGCCCTACATTTTTTTCTCTGTCAGATAAAGCGGCACTTAACACAACATTGTACGAGTAATTGTTTTAGGATAAATAAAGTTTTAAATTGTTAAAGAGATTATTTAAAATAAATACTTTCATGTCATAAAGAAATTTCTTTATAAAATACTGACTTAATTCCCGATTTAAGCAATTTCCTTAGGTTTTTGATACCATCCCAACACACAGTGTGTGGCAAATAAAATCGCTTTAGAAATTGAAATAAATTTTTAAATTTTGCAATAAGGATTTAAATTGTATTTTACAGCCATGTCGTACAGTAGAATTCCGTTCGGAATCGAAGAAAGTGTATGATAGAAAGTATATTTTGATAGTAATTTGACCTTTAAGATACAGAAAACTCCCATTCCGTTCATAAAAACAAAAATGGTTTTATTCCGCAAAGTTTTTTCGTAATTTTCTGAAGCACCAAAATACGGAATGAATTCTGTTCCCGATCGGAATTGTACTCTGTGCCATGGCACAAAAAAAAAATACTTTCTGTAACCATTTAAATGGGTGCCCCGGTAGGCTAGCTGGTAGTGAGGCAGTCTATCAGTACCGGGGTTGCGGGTTCGATTCCCGCCAGAGACTCTGGTCTCCTGCAGACAAGCGAAAGCTTCGCGGGATTTAGTGTAGGAATAATAAAAAAAAAAAAATATGGACTACGTCAGATGCGTCTGAAGTCCTGGTAAGTTTTTTAAAGCTAAAATCGAATAAACCCAATTTGGGATAGCCTGTTCTAAAGTGATGGGTGCTCCGTTACGAATGGTAGTGAGGCAGGGACAAGTTTGGACTAAATGACGATTCGGACAAAATTTCCAAATAATAGTTTTTACTAGGTCTTGCCAACATGTGGCCGAGCGTTGTCATGATGTTATAAATGGCTTTATGTATTGTGGCATATACCACCATTAGTTCGCTTTAAACAAATCGGTTTTATTTGGTAAAGCTTCCCTGTTATCGTCTGGCCGCAATTCATTACTTCATAATAGATGGAACCCTTCTGGAGCATTGTAGTCATTGATATTTGACTTGGCCATTGATTCTGTGAGTGCCATATGATGTCTTGTATTTTAGGTCAATGGATCAATTTTTCAAAACCAATACGAAAATTATTTATTTTCATGGCGATCAAAACGCATTTCGGACATACACAACGTCTCTCGGGTTGATCTCGTATTATAGCCAATTGTCGTGCATCTGAATGAATCCTGCTGCTTTCAAATGCTTAAACTTTTTGCTTGATTGGCTTGGAATAATTATGCAAGTTTAAATTCATCATCTTCGCCGTGTCACAATAACCACTTCCAACCCGCGCAAACATATTCAGGTAGAGCTTTGGTGACCAATTGTAGTTCCCCAGCTGTATTTTTCTTTATATTGAAGAAGTAAATCAAATCTTCCCGCAAATAATAACTTCTTGGAATGAAATTCGTTACTTTCGAACTAAACCAAATTTATTCTTTGCTTAAAACTTTTCGTAGAATGGCTAAGGCCGGTTATACACTTAACAAGTTCAGTGCTCAAGTCTGGCACTGCGTAAACGAAACTTTCTACACACACTATACAAGTTAAATGTGCAAATTTGAATTTTGAATTTAAAAGCGAAGTACATCTGCAAATAAACAAAAGAGAACGGTTCTCCTTTTTTTAGTTCTTCATTAATTCCTGGTAGTATTTGATTTCATAATTTTGACTATTCTTTGCATAATTCTTGGAATTCTGTCCAGAACGTTTTTTCTGCGCTCTTTTTTGATGTCTTATGGCTAAAAAATCAGTGAGTGTTTAAACGCTGGTTTAGTTGAACTAAACTTAAATTTATATGTAGTTTAAACTCAACAGTTGTAAATCAGTGTCCCATGCCACATGGCAGCACTACGATAAATGTTGACAAATTCATATGGTTTGTATTGGTAGTTTAAACGCCCAATTTTATGCGTTTAAAGATGGTTTATATATTTTCTGATTTATAGATTTGTTGGTTTAAACACATTTTAAGCCAAAAATAGAGTTTAACTTGCTCTGATTTATTAGCCCTTAGAGACTCGCGACGAAACTGAACATTTTTCACATACACTACACAAGTTCACGGTACAGTTTTACCAACTTGGGCATAATCAGTTTATTGCGCTCAATAGCAAAAACAGCTCCATACCCTACATAAACGCACTGTAAATTGTCAGACTTGAGGAGTGAACTTGTGTAGTGTATGGCCGGCATAAGAGAGAATAAATAACCCTCAAAAAATGCCAAATAAGTTGTAAAAGACACAAATCATTTCTAATAGATACATCACCTGTTGTGAATGCCGCTTCCAAAGCAAGTCCCTGCTAGGCCTTTATTTAAGGCATTTGTATCCGAAAGTTTTATTCAGGGTGTAAATTTTTAAGTAACAATGTTTATAATTTAAAAACGATCAGCTGGGGGGTTGCGTAAGCCTATTTAGTTTAGCCTGGTTTTCAGCAGGCAAATTTGTAGTGTCTTGATGGGGTCTAAAGGACTAATTTAATTTATCAAGCTAATCCCCCGGACTGTTAGACAAATCAAGAAATTAAAATAATTTTTTGTAAACACACGGACGCAATCGTCTGTTTAAAATAAAAATAAAAGCCATGTATTTTTAAATAAATTTTTCTTGTTTGTTTTTTTTTTTTTCATTTGTAAACATTGCAATGAAATTAAAAATTGAGAAAAATATACAGCAGCACAGCGCCGTATGTGTTTTTATGACGATGATGGTGGTGATGACTTTAATTATTAAAATGATCATTATTATGACAATCACCATTCCTTGAGGTCGCAAAAATTTGTACATTAAATTTTTGGATTCGCTGATTTGATTTGATATTTTCAATTTGAATAAAAAGAAAACATTTAAAATGATTAAAATAATAAAAGTTATGAGGTGCCATTGATTTTAACAAGATTATGGGTGTTTTTGGGATGTTTCTATTTTATTTATTTATTTTTTTTGCCAGTGAATTAGTGGTGGCGATCAAGGTATGTTTGTGTTCAAGTATTAGGGGCGTTCAGCAATGTTTACTAACAGATAAGTTTTCGTTACGGAACGCAATGTTTCTAGATGACATGCAATTGATTGTATAGTCAAATTTATATGAAAATCACCCAGTTTTTTTAGTCCTTTTAATATAAATTTTACTACACAATCAATTGCATGTCATCTAGAGACAGCACATTAATAACTTTAACGTTACTGTTAAATTAAGAGGTAATAATGATTTCGTCTTAATCGTAATAAATCATATAAAATCGAAAATTGGCCAAAATAAAGAAAAGAAAATTTATTATACGCAAAAAATTCTTTAAACTCAAAAATTATAAATCATTTTAAATTTTGTAGCAAAATTCAGCTAAAATTAAAAAAATTGCCAAGATTCAAAGGTTCTTTAATACCATAAAAAATTAGGAATTATTGAATAATGTATTGCAAAAAAAACTTTCTCTACTTGAAGCTAGTAGGCGACTCAATTAAAAAAAAAACGTTCTCCAATAAAAAAATCAGAAAAAGTTTAAAAGAAACGCAAAAAAAAAATTGTTAAAAATAATTTAAAAACAAAAAACCAAGAACTGATAAAGAAAATTTTCTTATTAGAAACATAGCAAATATACTGAAAACCATTAAAATAAAATAATCGCTTAAATTAAAAATCACGAATAATCACCATAATGCCCATTTTTGCTAAAAATTCCCCAATTAAAATCACTAAATTCCAAACAAAACGCCCCTTAATCAAGATTGCTTGCAAACAGCGACAAATTACGAATTTCGCAAAAAATCGCTAAATCGAAAAAGGTTAAAACAGGTAAAAAAATTTCACAGAAGCTCAAGAATTATAAAATGAATATTTTCTAATAAAAAAAAATATTTGAAATTATATACATATTTAATTTTTAGTTATTTAAATATTTAATATTTTAAAAAAATATTTTAAGTAAAAAACTCGTCAAAATCGAATGTAAGCCCAAAATTTAGAAAATCTCTGTAATCTCTTTTGTCCTTAACACTACATTGAAAACGCTTAAGCGGCGGAATTACGAAGTTTTACAAAAATCGCCCAAACTTATATAAAATAGTAAGAAAAGGTAAAATATCGCAAAAACTCGGAAGTTCTTTGATAAATTTAGAATCATTTTTTCCAATTCAAAACAAAAATAAATAATAAATTTTATTCGGCAAAGAGTTCGTACATAATCCTTAAGTTATTAAAAGAAAAAATGCTGTAACCAATAAAATCACAAAAATGACTGCACTCAAAATCGCTTACTTGAAAAAAGTCGATCTGAATGGCGGAATAACGACTCGTTAAGTGAAAAATCGTCTCAATCGAATATAACACCGGAAGTTAAAAAAAATCTCTTTAACCAAAATAAATACATAAGTTTTCAAGGTCATAAACGCTTAATTGAAAAAAAGCCGCCAGAAACGACGGAATCACAAACTAATAAGAAATTGCTAAATCTTTAAAAATTATTTAAAATATTGCAAGAGCTCGAAAATTCATAAATAAATTTAGAAAACTCTTTTCAACATTTCTTATTTTTCGAATTTATTCTATGACCTACATTTAAGTTATGTATTTTATAAAGCTTTTTGTAATAGTTCTATTCCTTAAAACTTTTAGGAATGACATTTGCTATTCAAAGGATAGCTAAGGTAAAATGTAACAAGAAGCTACGAGATAATAATCTGGTAGTGTATAAAGTAAAAATATTATTGGGGGACTCACAAGGTAGTCATAAAGTTAAAATAATAACAAGAAAAATATATGACTGCTGTGAGCAACCGCTCATAATTTAGATTTTTTTTAGGATATTATGACGATATGACTGTATAGCACACCTTGTAAATCCCCCATATATTTCGAAATATGCATTTATGTTTCAATATGCTCTAACAAATCCGTGTCATTTCTTAGCACGAAGTACGATTCGGAATATTCTATATTGGTATTTTTTTTTATTAATTTGTAGAAAAAAACCGCATTTGCATATATATCCTTCCCTTTATATCAGCTTTAAGTGATAATCCCCCTTCTATGTGGCCTACCAGTTTCATTTAAAGGTGGGCGGTAGATTTTAATATTTTTATTTAAAATTTTTGTCAAGCAAATCCAATACTAATTTCCTTTTTTCTTTTTTTTGCTATATTTTCTCCAATGAGAATTCGAAGAAAAACATAAACATAAAGAACAACAAAAATCGAAAAATAAGGAAAAATAAAATTAAATAATTAAAGCAAAATTTATTAATTTTATTAGATCATTAAAAAACACATGCTTTCACCCAACCAAATTCCCAATTATGAAAAAAAAGCGGAATAACACGAAGGTGTAGGAGGCTTTGGAGGAGGTGGACAATTGTGAAGAAAAATACCTACCACTTTTCCCAACACCGGGAGCCCCAACAACCGCAATTTTTAATTCGGTTAGAGTGGATTTTTTACGTCGAATGCCCCGGGTAGTCATGGCGAGAGTGGAAGTGGACGAGTTTTATTTTATTATTTTTTGTTTTTGTTATAATATTTTGGAATGTTGTTTTGTATGCAAAATATTTAGTAAATATTGATTTATGATTATATTTGTTGTTATTTTTTTAGGTGAATTTTAAATAATAAACGACTGCAAAACACGCATTTTTCACAAACAAAAAAAGTGTTTCAATTAATTTGAAATTAGAAAACACACGTTTTATATATTTTTTTTACAGTATTTAATAAATATAAAATTTTTTTTTGTCTAAATACTCCCGATTTTTTTAGACTCAGTTATTTTCAAAACTTTTGATTTTTTTTTATTTAAAACTTTTTATTTTGGCTTAAACGTTTTTTTTTTAGAAAGACATTTAACAATTTCAAATTGTTTTTTAATAAAAAATAGCAAATAAAATACCCGCAACAACAATAAACACTTTTCAAAAGGTATTTATTTTTGTATTTGTTTTCAATTGTTTTTTTTTAGACGAAAAAGAATTTCAATGTCAAAAGATTGTCTAAAAAATCTTCTTCAAATTTCGGATACCAAAATAAAAAAAAATCTTATTACTTGTGTATTTTATTTCACTTAAAATTCTTTAAATATTTTTTTAAAACAATCAAACTTTTTTTTAAATTCTTTTCCAATAAATCTATTTTAAATGTTTTTTTAATGAGTTTATTGTTCTGTTTTTAAAAAATTTACAAAATATTTTTCGTGAACAATTTTTCTTTATTTTTGCTAAATTCCATTTTTCTTCAAAAAAAAATTATTAAAACTTTAACGATTTGCTTAGTTTAACGCTTAAGTTTGTACTAAATGTGATCGTGTCGGAATTTTTTTTTTTTTTTTGTAAATTTCAAATAAAAGTGAAGAAAAATTTTTGTATCTTTTAGATTCAAGCAAAATGAAGAAAAACTTTTCTTGTGTTGTTTTTCTTTAGTTTGAATAAATAAAGTAAATTAAAAATAGATTTTAATTTAAGAGAATATTTTTTGCTTGTTTAGAACAAAATTTTTTGCTCTCGAAGAAAAAAAAAATGCAGATATTTTTATATTTAAGTTTTAGCAATAATTTGTGTAATAAATTAAAAAAAAAATACGCTTAAAGATGCGAATTACACGTAGTAATTTTTTTTATATATTTCTCTTAAAATCTTGTATTTGATATGAAAAATGGTTTATTCTGATAAAACACTTGTTTGTATGCCTACATATATATGACAATGTGCCACGGTATTACCAGACTTTTTAATCAAAAAACAAATCGCCAATTCATAAAATAAAAAACATTTTTTTGGAAAATTATAGACTTAATCTATCATTATTGTAAAATTAAAGGCTTTGTCGTGTGAAATTATTAGTAAAATTAAAGAAGGATATACGAGTTTAAAAGGAAGCGTTATAATTTAAAAGGAAATCGAATGTGAAACAATGAAACGGAGAGATAAAGAAAGAGAGACAACAAGGTTGGTCCCAATTTATACGATGAAAGTCTTGCTACCTTAAGTGAGAAACATAATAGTCGCTGTGGTACAACGTTGCGAATCGAGCTGTAAAATGTTAAAAACGGCAGTTTCAAAATTGTGTCAACAGAATACGTAGTTGTAGTAGTCTTTGCAGTTGAGGTTGAAGCGAGAAGTTCGAAATATTTAACTTTGTTGCGCTACAGATCATTCGTCAGTTTCAGCTACTACTACAACTAATTTATTCTGTTCCAGGCCTTATGGGCGAGAGAGACGAGGGGAAAAGAAACGAGTACTTAGCTTGATGTACTCGTCATAAACGTTTTGTTTTCTCATTCGCAATGTAAAAAACGCACACAAACGTGTGTACTTCATACATAAAACAGTAATATATCAGCAATAAGATAAGCATTGTCTGAACGCCGAAACTGATTCAAAGAAGAAAATGTGATAAGTTTAGCAAAAAGACTTGCAACGTATTAATTGGGACCTACAAATGCAAAACAGCCATTTCCGCTTACAACCAGGGTTGTCAGATTGATTTTGATCTTTTTCGCCAAATTCAATGTCAAAAATCGCCAAAATCGCCAAAGCATTTATTTTTTTCGATTTCGACAATAATATATGTATTTTTAGAATAATTAAAAATATTTTTTCATAAATCCCAAAAAAACTTTGTTCCGTATCCCTAAAATCCGCCAAAAATTCAAAAAAAGTCGCCATATATTTTGTTTAATATTTATTAAACAAAAAAGGTACAATGTTTAAAATATTTTATAGAAGTCTACTTAAAGTAACAAAAAAAGGATTTTGCGGTAAGTATTAAACAAATATTGGATGTACAATATATTTGTATGTAGTTGCAGTTCTATTATATAACTAAAACGCTATATAGGTTACCAAGAAGACTAACTTGTTGTCTTCTTTTTTGAAATACATTATGAAGGTAGAAAAGAAATGCAACATGTGCTATTTATATTCATATAACTTTTGGCTCGTAAAAACGTGTCGAAAACTTCATATCGCATTCTACTTCAAAGCAGATATTTAGTGAATTTCAATATTTCAATACAGATACCTGCCGTATCCTTGTAGCTATAAATTGTTGGCCTAAACTGATCTTAATTAGATTGAATATCATCATTACAATTTTCTTTTAACAAACTGTATTTTTTCTATTGTATTTCATTAACATCCAACGGTAAGTTAGGATTCATAAAAAATCTTTAAAATATATTTAAAAACAACAAATTTTATGTAATAATTTGTCACATTTTATAATGGAAAAATTTTCATAAACTTTCATTATATTCATTTTTAAAGAATTCTACTTATTACTTCTTTCAAGAGCACATTTAAATGTGAAAAAAAATTTCTCGAAGATTATCTTCATCAGCCATTTCAACATTATTTATTTTTAAATACTGGTCATACATATGAATGCATCAAATTTCATACATTGAAATACTAGAATAAAAAAAATATTATTTCTTCGTTTTGAATTTAACAAATTTCAAAACAAAAAGATGGCTCATCAAAAATAGCCAACAAAATCGCCAACTATTTTATAAATCGCCAAAAAATCGCCATGTCGCCAAATCGAAAATTAGGTCGCCAAAAGAGTTTGAAAATCGCCACGTTTGGCGAGAAATCGCCACATCTGACAGCCCTGCTTACAACCAAAAACATTTAAAGAATAAAAATCCAAACAACTCAAATCATAATCACAATAGAAACAAATACATTTTTTTAGTTTTCCAGTAACACCCAAATGGCGAAGCTGTGACTGACTCAGATTATCTGGTGTCTCATCGACTACTGTAAATATTTAAACGCCGTTATAGTCTTGGATTTCTCATCGCTGAGAACTGGAACAGACCTTGACTGTCGCTCATCTCTAAACAAGATGGCTCAGTAGTTTGACATTAGAGTGATATGGTTCCCAGGGTAAAGGGACACACTGGAAAACACCAGGGGTAATGGTAATAAGCTTGCTAGACTCGGCAGCACCTTAGGTGTTTCCCGGGATTTGAAAGGCGTAGGGTGTAGCTTTTTGTTTTCATGCAAACTCGAATTTAATATAACTGATTATAGGGCTACTATGTAATT
Source organism: Pollenia amentaria (assembly GCA_943735925.1). Lineage (NCBI taxonomy): Eukaryota > Metazoa > Arthropoda > Insecta > Diptera > Polleniidae > Pollenia > Pollenia amentaria. The sequence goes on along the minus strand of OX031009.1, from coordinate 210,955,606 downwards.
ATGACCACGGTTGGATTAAAAGAGTACCATGTCTCTACCATCTATGACACAAGGGATGTGTCCCTTTTGGTAGCTGTTATTACGGAATATTGTCTTAAAGGTAGGCAAGCATAGCGTCTGGAGGCCAAACACTATGATTACTGTCGGGAGGCCAAACACTATGATTACTGTCGCAGTTGCGATTAAGAAAATGAAGAAGAAGACATGAAACACCCAGTGTTTAAAAAACTTAAGTCAAAAGTCGAAAAGTCGCAAAATTTTAACTTTTCAATGCTTTTACTTTTCTCTGCTTTTTAAAATCAAACATTGATTCTGTTGAAACTTATGAAAACAATCGGCAGTCGTGTGCTAAGTTTTCTTCTGCTTTTGATAAGTTAAAAAAATCAAAAATACAAGCAGTGTCTTTGCTTTTGAAAGTTGTCAGAAGTCGCAGTCCTAAAATAAGGCAGTCTTTTAGTTTTGTACATTTCTAACAGAAAAATATTCTCTTTTCTCTTCTGTTTTTTTTTTACATTTATACTTACTCACACACAGGGGTGCCAGATGGTGTTGGTAAAAAATCGGCATATTTAAAAAAAAAAAAAAAATCGGCAAATTGAAACTGTCTATTTTAAACGCAAGAAAACATGTTTCTAATAATATAATCGAAAAATTCAGCATTACATATAAAAAGTAAACGTTTTACAACGGCTTATGTAAATTTATATATTGTAAAGTTCAGCCCTAATTACATTCAATGAAGGGGATTTTAGCGATACGGAACAAATTTTTTTTTTTTGGGATTTATAAAAAAATATTTTTAATTATTCAAAAAATACAAATATTTTTGTCAAAAACTAAAAAATAAATGCCATGGCGATTTTGGCGATTTTTGACATTGAATTTGGCGAAAAAGTTCAAAATCAATCTGACAGCCCTGATTGGGACTTATAATTTGCAAATACAAATAACTTTTTGCTTCTGCGACTGTTTGCGACTTACAAAAGCAAAGAGATTGATTTTACTTTTACTTGCGAAACTGTTCAAAAGAAAAGAAAATCAAAATCACAATTTTTGAAACAACTGCTGGCAAAAGTTTCGTTCAACTGTTGGTTTTTCGTTTTGTGATTTTGCTTTGACTGAAACTGTTGTTGATTTCAGAAGCACAAGCAGAAGTCAAATCAAAAGAAATGAAAGTTATTGCAGTTTTTTAAACACTGGAAACACCTTCTCTGTCACTGTCCTTCATTGGCGAGAGCGCGACTGGCCAAAATGGGATCCGCTATTTTCGATGAATTGATGATATCTCTGGCATTGAACTAGAGCGCGATTTGATCTTCGTTTAAAGATCGAATTGGCTCTGCAAGGGGAATTCTGTTAAGGAGAATTCCATGGTATCAGAATGGATCAATGGGACTTAGTGTGTCGATTGAAAACTGGCTGCCAGTTTTCCTTTATCCAACCAAACCTAACACCTATAACCACTACTTTTGTTAATAGCAAATGAAATTTAACATGATCTTAATATCACAAGATAAAACTAATTATACTGCAAAACATAGCTAAAAACTGTTATTTGTAAGAACAGCATTTAACCCGCTACTTCGTTAGCGTCCTTGGTACTTTTTTCTCCCCATTGAAGCAAAAAAAAATTTCAATATTGTAGTGGGAGCCAATATGTATATGTCAATGAATAAAAAAAAAATGTTTTGTAAAAAAAGTACAAAGAATAATTACGGTTTTTAAACCTTAAGCGTCCGAATTTCGAAAAAGTACCAAATTTGTATTTGGATTTTTTAGATAAGTTTCAAATGTGATATAACCCTTATTTCTATGTTTATGGGTTTAAAGATGAGGTGACAAATGCCATTTTTCCTATTTGAAAAAATTGTAAAAAGTTATATGCCTAGTGAACATGCTTTTGTTAAAATGCAACCCTGCTCAAATGAAAAGTAAATATTATTGTTTAGAAAAATTTCAAAAAACGATAAAGTCGTATCGGATGTAAAATTTTTTTTCCTAATACTTGTCATTTTCATAACATATTCCATTCACACTATTTAAAATTAATTGAGTTTTTGACATGTAGTCATACGAAGTATCCATTTCGAGGTTCCCTACTTTTTTAAAGAAAAAAACATAGAAAATTCGAATTTAATGGGGAATGTTTATTATAATTTGAAAGAACATTCTTTGGCATTTATTTTTTAAAGATAATGTCTATAATCGCAGATGGTCCATCCGTTGAGTCCAATTTTCGATGACCCGTTCGAGCATTTCGACTGGTAACTGGCGAATGACACGCGTGATGTTTTCCTCCAAGGCCTGAATCGAAGCGGGTTTGTCCGCATAAACTTTAGACTTTACATATTCCCACAGGAAAAAGTCTAACGGTGTGATATCACACGATCTTGGTGGCCAATCGACCGGCCCAAAACGTGAAATTATGTGCTCACCGAAGTGTTCTCTCAATAAATCCATTGATTGATGCGATGTGTGGGAAGTGGCGCCGTCTTGCTGAAACCCAATGTCGCCGAGATCACGAGCTTTAACTTCAGGCATCAAATAGTCGGTTATCATGGCACGATAACGGTCGCCATTGACGGTTACGTTCGCACCGGCATCATTTTTAAAGAAATATGGACCGATGATTCCACCGGCCCACAAACCACACCAAACCGTGGTTTTTTCTGGATGAAGTGGCAGTTCTTTAATCTCTTCAGGTTGCTCTTCTGCCCAAATGCGGCAATTTTGTTTGTTTACATACCCATTGAGCCAGAAATTGGGCTCATCGCTGAATAAAGTTTGCCTCGAAAACGTCGAAACACATTCCTTACGACCGTGAATTTTCTAATAAAGTTGAACGATTTGTAAACGTTGTTCAGGCGTAAGTCTTTTCATTATGAAATGCCAAACAATACTAAACAAAAATACACGTGATCTATCAAAAAAAGGCTATTGAAAAAATTATCTCTACTTGAATCACCCTATATAAAAGTGTAAACTAGCCTTTAAGAGTAATTTACACTATACCACAAGACTTGCCTACTTTGAGGAAAATACAACCCTGTCATAATAAGTTCTTCTTGTTTTTTGAAAATTTTCAAACAATAATCAGATCAGGAAAGCCTTTTTGCCAAAAAACTAAAGACTTGTATTTTATTATAATACGGCCTTTTAAGCGATGTTCACCGAATTTAAAAAAAAAACAGATTTCAACTTCTTTCCATCGAATATTTTTTTTAACATCTGGCATCGTTTATAATTATTGCCAACATTATTAAAATACTTTAAACATGTTAAATTGCTGGGCATGGAATTTTTTCATTTGATAAATTGTAGAGTACAATACAATTCTCAGCAGAAAACTCTTTTATTTTCTCTCGAAAAATCTGCAAATCATGAAAATTATTTAAGCATTTTCTTCACGTGTTGATTCTCTTGAATATCAAATCTTTGACTCTTTAAACGATCATTGAGTAAATTTATGAAATTTATAAGTGATGTTATTACCTGATTTTTTGTAGGAAGTGTAATAAATTTTAAATTAAAATCATATAATAATAATATATGTTTTTTTAAGAGGCTGGGTGGATTTTATTTTGTACTTTAAGGCATTTTTTTAAAGTAAAGTCTCTTTCGTAAAGGGCTTGCTATTTTTAAACTTAAGCAAAGCAAAGGTGGTGTGAGGTATTATCGTAATTTTTCATTTAAGGAAAAGGCCTATCGATGTATGAAATATTACATCTTGCAAATGTTTGCCGCGGGTTCTCTGGGTGGAGCGCATTCGAAATGCTCACATAAATCATGTTGAATTTGAACGACGCACACAGGTCCCTTCCTGTGTGCATGCAGTGTTTGGAATTAAAAGGATACATAAAATAATACATAACGAAAAATTTTTTTATTTATTATAAAAATTGTACTCTAACTTAATTATATTCTTGATGAGCCAGCCCAGCCCGTTGTAGTACAACAGACCAAACTTGGTCCTGACAGGAATTGAACCCGCAACCCTTACCCCCACTCGAAAATATAATTTACAGTTATAATTACCTCATATTAAACAACTTTTTGCAACCTCATAATTAACCCAGTGTTCTGTTGACGTTGGGCTCTGAGAAAACTTAACAACTTTCTCAAAAGTTGCGAAACTATAAAATCCTAATGAAACTGGGCAATGATTCCTTAGATCATGTCTTATTTGTGGTTGGATATTAATGGATTTGTTATTGAAAAATATGCACAAAAACATGCTTAAAAAATTCAAAGTATGCCCTTAAATTAAGGAAATATATATTCACTTTAAAAAAATAATACGCAAAAAAAATTTTAAACGAAAAAATGTAGCAGACATTTTTCATATTCCCGGAATGTTTATGAGAATCTTGATCTATCTGTAAACCACTTTGCTGAGCTCTTTTTCGCTACTTGAAAACTTTTGTTTTTAACGTTGACTGCAATAACGTGCGGGAAAGAAAAAAATACAGAATTTTGGCATTACTCGACTAAGATCTTTGTCAAAGCCAAGAAAACGATTGACATTTGTATAAACTTTGGGCCTTATTAAAAAAAAAATAAAACAGGTTAATAAGGGGTTTATGAAGCGAAATATTTTTTTATTTTTCTTGATAAGCTTTTAAATCCAGTTTCTCTAATTTTTAACAAATTTATTCATTACGTTTGTTGCATAACACAAAATATATGCACTCCTTAAATCGTTGAAATTCGCCAAATTAAATTTTCTTAAGATTATTGTTAAGAGAAAAATATCCAAATGTGATTTTTATATAAGAAACGGCCATGTTCTCGAAATCGAAATCAATTAAAGTGAAAACTAATGGAGATTTTCTTTTAATTCTTTTTTGTTATTGAGCTTAGTTTTTCCCGATTTTAAGAGTAGCATTAAATGTATAAAACCCCTTTTTATGTACTTTTAAAACCAGATATTTTTAGAATTTGTTTGATTTCAATTTCACTGGGAATTAATTTCAGAAAATGACTAAAAATTGTACAGAATATATTCGGCCATGTTCTACAAACCAAAATCACGTGAAATTGAAATCGAAAACTTTTGAAAACTAACCCGTGTTTAAAGTTTATAAAAATATTTCCTTGTATATACCTCATACTTTGAGGACCACTTTTCCCTACCTAAAATACTTTTTAAATCAGGAACAGCTACGTTCATTTTTACAAAAATTCAATTGAAAATCTTCATCAATTTAAATTTCACGTGATTTCGGTATCTAGAACTTGGCCGATTATTCTAAATTTATATTATTTCCAGTAGTATATTTTAATATTTGGAAATGTACATAGGAATTTTCAACATTTTCAAAAATGTTTAAACCAAATTTTGATATTTTAATCAGGCTTAAGTTCATTGAATTTAATTTTCATTAAATTATTTTTATGAAGTAAGGAATTTTACAACATAAAATGAGTTAATATTTATTGATAATTTTTCATTCTTGACTGAGCTGGGAATTGAACCCAGGCTTTCACGGACAGGTTGCCCAGACTAGTTTCGATTGTAACCACACAATCTCTTTAGTGGGGTTTGCCGTTTAGCTCTCACCGCCATTGACGACAGATGATGTCATTAGTCAAACACCAATCTTTAAACCAAATGGTATTTTACCTTGGTAGATCGAAATTTTAATTGATCTACATGTTCTTCCTTACTTCTTGTTTTTGTCAAGAATTCTTCTTGAAATCCAAACTACATTTTTTGTGTTTCATGTTTTTGTCTTTCTTTTTTCTTGTTGACATTTTTCAGAACAACTTGAAGGCTAAATGTAAGCTTATAGCTCGTGCCTTAGCTGTAAGCAATAATTAGTATTGTGGTTATTTTATTGAACTGTTAATAGTTTTTAATCCAAATTTTGATATTTTAATCAGGCTTAAGTTCATTGAATTTAATTTTCATTAAATAACTTTAGTGAGAACTTCTCGCATCGAAAGATGTGCAACAAAATATTTCATCGTTCCTCGAAAAGTGAGAAATAAGTGTGTCTGTAACTCATGTTGAAAACTATCAAAAGAGATTACGCCGTTACCAAGGCGAATTCATGTATACGGTGATGCGATACTACAATAAGTAACAATACCAAAAACACACCAATGTATTTTTTTGTTGCTTTCTAAGTGAGAAAAAAAAGTAGCACAGCTGTGCTTTTAACGCCACCTGATAAATGAATTCGCCTTGGTCGTTACGTTATAAATGTCATAATATTCCACTCGAAGCCGATGTGAATTTGCAGATGTTGAGATCGCCAGTCACACATAACGTTAACGGCGGGCAAATTTTATTAAATTGAAAAATTTTCAATGACGACGGCGAAAATACAACCGTCGACTATAGCAAATTATGTAGAGTGCGACTCTAATTTTTGTTTTTTAAAATATAGCTTTGAAAACACTCGTATATTTTTCAAAAATGTTAAAAGCAAAATAATAAACAATGACAAATTCAGTCAAAAACAAAATACTTATCTCTTCCATGTTATTATTCATTTCATTTTGCATATTTAATATATTTTTTAGTGGTAATATTTTTTCTCACCCCTTTTTTATGCGTGAGTTGATTTGACAGTTCAAAGCGGAAACTTTCTCACAAAAATTTTACAGACACACTTTTTCTGTAAATTGGCGACTAATTTTCTTACGTGACAGCTATTACCCGCTTCAAATGTTACAGACGCAGTTAAGTGAGAAAAACAGATGTTTGTTTCAATTTATGGCATTTTTGTTTCATATCTCGCATTTCAGTCGAAAAGTTTCTCAAAGGGAGAGTTACAGAACATGGGCACTGTCTTATTTTTTATAAATAAGGCTGTTAGTATTTGAACTTGGTATTTTTTTAGTTTTTTTTTTTCTAGAAATGTAAATGCGGCCTCTAATTATTATACATAACAAACTTTTTCTTTTAAGCTAAGTAAAGACCAAAGTCTTCGGGGACGCAGTAAAACTACAATTTACATCTCAAGTAACTTTCGGTATTCCCGAAAGACTAAGCGAAAACGAAAAAATGAAATTGCCTAATCGATGTATCAGTCAACTGAATACGATTTTACAATACTAAATTTTATTTTTTATTTTCCACTTACAATAAAATTAAATATTTTGAAACAAAGTTAATGATTTGAATCGTAAGTTACACTTTTACTTATTTTACGATCTTTTATTTTTCATAAATAATTTATAAACATTTTTTCTATTTCTATGATAAAATCGTGCGAATGATATAAAACTGATTTGTTTATTTTTATATCTCTTTGATTTTGAGTTTTCAATATATTTAAAAATTTTTGTTTTCGAAATATAAAACACTTAAGGTAGGTTGGAATTCTTAAAGGCAATGAAAATTGTTTTTGAGTTCAACTAAAAGGTGGGAAATTGAAAATGAACTCTTGCCTAGATTTTTTTAAATGAAGAATAAACGTTTGGGTCTGGTAAAACATAAATTAAGAACATGTTTCTTATTTAAAATATTGTTTTGAAATTTAATTTAGTTAAGAGTGTCATGCATAATTGTAGTGTTAACATACTGTACAGATAGTTCAAGTAAAGGGCAAAATAAACCACACAAATCGTTTGGCAAACATACACTTTGTTTCCGTCAAAAAAAAAAAAAAAAAAAAAACACAAACATATTTCGTAAAAACATTAATTTTTGATTAATAAGTTTTCTTAATGACGTGCTAAATTCCCAATTAATTTTTTGATAAATATCGGTTAGTCGATTAATTACTATCCGATTAAGTGATGGGTTAACTTAAAATTGGCTATTTTCGATTAACGATTTAACCGGTTAATTTCAGTCGATTAACCGACGTAACAAAATTTTTAGTTTTTATTATAACATATTAGAAAGCAACAACAAAATTACAAAATATTAATGACGTTGCTTTTGCTTTCAATGTAATTCTTTAATGTTGCGTTGCGTTTTATATGATTAGGGCAATAATAAGAAGAGCTAAAAACTAAAACAGCACTCTAATGGCATAATGAATGATTTTATGCGTTTACAGAAATCCAGGAAATGGACTGAGAAATTAAATATTCTGTATTATGGGTTGCTTTCAATATCTCCAACATCAACGATAAGTGAAATAATTATTTCGAAGTCAAGTTTTATCAAAACTAAAGAAATTAATCGCTTAAATTCTAAACATTTCAACGAAATAATTTTTATAAAAGATTATTGTTTAAGATCTCCTTCAACTATTGAAATAACTAATAAAATTATCTTACAGTTTTTTTTTTATTTACTCTATAATATTTATGTATTAATTAAAAAATATGTACATATATGTACTTATGAATTATTTTTTTGTTTGCTCGTTTTAGTTCAAGAATTGTTATGTTTAAATTTTTATGTGTATGTATTGGTTTTTTTTTACTAATGAACTCCAAATAATAAATAATTTATGCATTTTTATTGATTGAAATTATTTCATTTATAAAAAAACTTTAATAATCTGTTAACCGATCAATTACAAATTTAACCTATTAAACCAAAACCTCGGTTGATTAATCGGGCGATTAACCGATTAAGGTACAAGCCCGATTAAATGAATATCATAATAGATGCACTGAAGTTTATTGTTGAGGGAAATGCTTGCTTAAGCCAGCTCATCAGGAAACCTTTTTCCAAAGACTTTAGAAAAGTTAAAAATATTATACAAATAAGACTGTAAAGCGAATAAGAATTTTAAACACTTAGGTTTGATTTGTAACAATATCAAAGCTTAAACAAAACAACAGCAATAAACAATAAGTTTATCTTTTCTTACATTCCCCTACAATTGGCTGTTTTTTTCGACTCGAATTATAGTTGTAAGTGAGTAAAAAGAAAAAACAAAATTAAAAAACAAATTGCTTAATTTTATTGTTTGTGTAAAGCCTATAGTACACGGCATGTAAAAAGACACATGCGCATGTGGTTCTGACGTAATTTTGACGTCAATGCAAAGCCACAATAAACATTGCGTGTTGTGTGATGACGTCAAAATTACGTCAGAACCACATGCGCATGTGTCTTTTAACATGCCGTGTACTATAGGCTTAAGACAACCAAAATAAAGCCACTTTTCCATTTTTGTTTTTTTTATGACTAGAATAATTTTGCTCGCTATTTGCCTACAACGGAGAGATATATAAAATAAAGGAAAAGTATTTCGAGTAGAGTGGTTTAAACAACAGGTTGTTTTGTGGCAAACAATTCTGCTTAAAAATTTAGAATTTACGACTGAACATGATTTTAATGCTTCTTCTTCAAAGTCTTCAACTCTGCAAAGTTTTCGCTAAAATTATTACATTTAGCACTAGACACCATACAAAGTTTGACAAATATCCACACACGTCTGTTAAATACTAAAAATTTTTAATATATAAATCTACAAACATGCCTCAAATGTTTGTCCAAACAATTAACAATTCAAATATTTGTTCAAACGTAAAATTGTGACATGTTTGCCAAGCAATTTGTGTGGTTTATTTTGCCCTCAAGAATGTTATGACAGAATATCCGCTATGCCTTACAGTAGGCTTTAAATTAAACTGTATATCTATTTTGGAGTCATAATAAGTAATTATTTGTTATAATTTTATCTAGAGAATTGTTGCAGAAGGTTTAAGTAACGACTAGACCTTTTACATAAAGTTAAAATACTGGGCAAGACGGTAATCAAAGTGGTGGTTCACACTCTTCAAGTCTTAGACGACAAGTCTTGAGTTTTTCAGAAAGAGAGAGAGGGAGAGAGGAAAAGAAAAGTCATTCTCTTTTCCCTTCTCGCCAAAAATCTAAAGACGGCTAAAACTTGCAGAGTGTGCACCAGCACTGTGTAGAGTTTTAGTTGAGTTCGTAACCAGATAGAACTGGAAAATATTGTAAACTTTGTTTGTTTTTACAAGAAAGGTTGTTAAGGCAAATAAATGTATATTTAATTATTCAACCTTATTACGTTGTCGTAAATGACTAAGTAGTTTCTTGTAGCAGATTAATGAACACAGGCTGTCTGGTACTTTAATGTATAACAAAAAACTACACAGTCGTTTACGACAATTACGGACTAGTTACACCACACACCACAATAGTGGAAATGGTATTCTCCGTTTGTGGTGATGTTTGCAATACCTTAAAATATTCGTTCTAGACCTACGTTGGTTGTCCATGTATACCTTGTGAGCAAAGGTCGCAACTTTCCAGATAATTTTATGAAATTTGGTTCTAATTGTCACAACGACCAAGCCTAGTGAAAATGGTGAGAATTGGTTCTTAATTTCACATAGCCCCCATCAGAGTTTATTTCCGGAAAAGAGTCTTTGTGCCCATAACAATCTAATTATGTTGGTATGAAGGCTTAATTTGGCCTAAACATATTTGATTGCAATGCTAGTGGTAAATTTAACCACAGCTCCCATACAAATAATACTCCCAAAAGTAGCTTTTAATACCATAGATTCCCTTTAAATGTTGGTATTAGAACAAAAATTGGCGACAATAACTTTTACGATAGCTTCTCTGTCATGACAAAATGTTGTGCGGATAGGTCCAAAATTAGCCATGGATCTTATATAAACCCCCATCCTTAAGTGATTTAATGCAAAGTAGTCTCTTATGAATGAAGATATTTTTTTTTTAATATAATTATTTTGTTCTGGCAGGTCCATGAATGATCATTGGTTCTAAATAGGGAACACTCTTGAAAATGTGTTTTTAAATACTGTTAAATACCAACTCGGGGTCTTAGAAGCTAAAGACGTCACAGCACTTCAACATAATTTCAGGCAGTTGGTGGAGGAAAAAAAGAAAAGTTTTGATTATATAGTAAATAACTTCTAAACTATGGGATAGAACTAAATACATTTTTTTTAAATTGATAGAAGAGGAGTTAAGCTCTCAAAATATATTTTTTAATATACTAACAGGTTTGAAAACAGCTTCTCCCAGAGTAAGTAAAAGTTTATATCTGACAAATCCTACAGCTGATCTAGCTTCCTTAATTCAGTGTGAGGGTTGCGTGTTCAATTCCTGCCTCAGACCAGGGTCTGAGCACAAAAAATAAAGCCAGATACAAATAGACTGAACAATACCAAAGTAATTAAAAATAAATAACAAACGTAAATCTTACAAATTTTATTTATCAATAAACAATAAATTTAAATTTATCAATTTGATAAATGTAACGAAAACATTTATTTAAACAAACAAAGCACGCAAAACAAAAACGAACAATGAAAACATTTTATCAATGAAACGAATTAAGCGGATGTGAAAAATGAAAATTAAAAAACACAGACCGACAGACAGACATTAACAACTTATTCATGTAAAATATTCCAAATAAATAATTGAAGATGAATATTTAAACATTCTAATCGATTTCATACTACGAGTTTTGTTTAAATTCTCAAGATTTTGTTTAACATTTTGAAATGTAAACAAAACAAAAAAAGTCTTGTTGAATTTAAAGAATTTTCAAAGCGAAACAAACAAAAAAATGATATTGAATTTTTCCCAATTAAATGAAAAAAGAAATTATGGATTTTTTATTTAATGAAATTAAAAGTATTGCAACAGCTGGATAAAGGGTTAAAAATGAGAGCACAAAAAATATATATAAATAAATAAATTTTAAAGTAAAAATACCTTTCGTCTGCAGGACATTAATCTAGTTTGGGTCCCTGCGCATAGAAACTACTTTTAATACCTCTAATGAGTCGTCAGTCGCCGTTCTGCTATTATATTTAAAGTAGCGTGTTCAGGCAAGACCCTGATATGCAACCAACAGAAATAATGTACATAAATATGTAAATATGCAACAATGTATTTAATGAGTTTTATGTGGCAGTATTAAAGGGACATTGGATGCTAATTAAGCATGCAATTCGAGCAGTTGCAATTACAGTTGAACATGTCGGGAAACGGGTATCTATCCACCTTTTATTCAAAAAAAAAAAAAATTTTTTTTTTTTAAATCGCTGAAGTATTGCTAAAGCCTATAGTACACGGAATGTAAAAACCCACATGCGCATTTAGTTCTGACGTATTTTTGACGTCATCACACAACACGCAATATTCATTGTGGCTTTGTTGTGACTTCAAAATTACGTCAGAACCACATGCGCATGTGGCTTTTTACATTCCGTGTACTATAGGCTTAAAGCTGGGATCACACGATTGCCGCAATGCACCAATTTTCACGCTTTTTAATACCCCAATCGTGTGACTGCACAATAAATTGCCTCATGTACCAATCGAGGGCAATATTGTGCTAACTTTTACCAATAAAATGCAACCCTGGTGCGGCAATCGTGTGACTACTTAATATGCGACCGCGCGTCAATAAAAATGACAAAAATGTACCAATATTTGTCCTAATTTACATTATACGATTTTTGTCGTTGCGATTATTGTCGTTTCTTCTTTGAAGTCGGTCTTATGTTTACATTGTACGATTTTTGTCGTTACAACTTCTTGTGTATACATATGTATAATTTGACACTACGAATGAATGAACAAAACGAATCGTAGAGTACACTCGCTTGTGTACCCCTTTTAATTCCTCTCTCCACTCTCGGCAATAAGGTAAGAATCGCAACGACAAAAATCGTATAATGTAAATTGGGACTTTATTGGTTTCATGTGCGGCAATTAAACAACACAATACGCGCCAATATTTGCCTAACAAGCCAACTAGATCTTCCAAACAAATAAAAAAGGTACCACAACAGCTGTTTTCGCAGTTGGCACAATTAAGAACAATCGTGTGACTGTGCTGCGGCAATTATTGTACATATTTCGCTTTGTACCAACTAGCGGCAATTAAATTTGTATAAAACAGGGCAATCGTGTGATTTCAGAATATTTTATTGGGGCAATTTCATTATTGTGCGTCAATAAAGCACAATCAAAATTGTGTCATATTGGTGTATTTGCGGCAATCGTGTGATCCCAGCTTAAGACTTTCAAAAATTTATAAATTGCAAAAACAAAAAAAAAAAAAAAAAAAAAATTAAATTGCAAATTTACAAATTTCCAAAAATCGAAAAAAATCACTAAAATTAAAAAAAAGTTAAAAAAAGAAAATAAGTGCAGAAAGTTAAATCAATATCGTTCTTTAGATATTATTGAGTATATTTTGGGTCACGCCCACTTCTCCAATTCATCCCAAAGTTTGTTCGATATTGTGAATTGATAACCAAGATGCTTGAACCTAAAATCTGTAATGTCTTTGTAAGGGATGTGCCACGCCCACCTGTCCAATGCCGCATACATTTTGTCGGATGTTGTGTGTTGATAACAAAGATCATTGTATGTAGCTAATTTGGAAACCTTGGCTTTTGCCATTAAAGTTAAACGAACGAAGTTTTCATAACGTATACGATCACAGATTATCGTTATTCGAAAAATAACCATCTACAAAAAATAAATCTTTTGGCTTTGAGAAATATTGATTTTTTAGACCTTTAAAAAATCATGTTCTTCTTTAAAGATTTTCCTTTTTCAAGTTTAATTAACCAACCACAAGAAAAGAGTTTACAATAATTGTATTTTCTTAATTAAAATTTTGTCAATTTGTTAAATAAAAAAGAAATTTATTACTGTTCTATCTACATGTTTGCAGCTGTAAAATTCGTCTGCCTTAACAAAAACAAGTGTTTAATTGTTTAAAACAAAATACAGACGGCCAGAACAAAAAGCAACACAGATACAATGTCATTCCACAATAAACGGTCAAAACAACGGCAGACCAGGGACGGAAGTTATGGTACATTTTCTCTTTTTTTTCTTATGGTGCCGTAATACAAATTGGGTCTAATTAGGAAAAATTGGAATTCACAATGATCAGTCAGATACGGTTTTGAAGTGCGTTACGCGTGTAACTAAATTTTGCATTACTCTTAAACTTATGGAAATCCTTTTCCCAAACTTTTACAGTATCAAAAGGACACCCTAGGCCAATTTTGGCAAAAATAAAAAAATAAAGGTGGAAGTTAAAAAAGTTTTAATTTAAATTGGTCATTTCCGGTTTTGCAGGTAAAAAAAATTTTTTTTTTCAAATGTATAATTTTTTTTAAAAGATCAAACGATTTCTTATTAGAATCTCTTATCTTAATTTACTTGTTTTATTTGTTTGTTCGAAACAATAATTAAAAAAAAACAATTTTTTAAAACCTGCAATCAATAACTCGACAATTTTCATAATACAATCAGGGTTACAGATGTGGCGATTTTAAAACTTGTTTGGCGTCCTAATTTTTAATTGGCGACATGTAAATTTCTTGGCGACTTAAAAAATATACATATAGCGATTTTGCTGGCTATTTTTGATGAGCCATGAATTTTTTTTTTGCGAATCATGGACAAATTTGTTAATTTGAATGATTATTTTAATGATGATATTCCATCTTATTTAAATTAGTTTTGGTCAAAAGTGTATAGATATAAGTATACGGTAGGTTTGCACCATTTTAATAAACTGTGTTGAAAAAGTATACAGTGAACTCGCGATAATATTAACACCCTCATATATGAACACCCCAAAATATGAACACTTATATTCTTCCATTGACTACTCTAAAATAGTAACTTGTGCGAAAGCTTTAAAATATAAACAACTTATAATAATATTTTTAACGTATTTTATCTACGTATACAGGTTTTAGTCTAAATCAACAGGGTAGTGGATAAACTTTGATTCAACTACTGTATAATAATTGGGAAGTTTTTCTTGCATACACGATTTAGTTAGAGCTCACATTCAACTAGAATTCCACATTCATCTTTAAACATAATTTGAACGTGAATAGTTCTTAAATATGCATACAAAAAGCTTTAACTTTAAAAAGTCAGAAATTTTAGAAGATCTAGAACATTTGAGAAAAGGTGTCAGTGTTACTAATTTCGCTTATAAATTTGTGGTGAAATATTCTTCAGCATGTGGACAAGAAATAAAAATGCTAACAATACGTTTATTTGACCTGGAAAAAGAAAACCATGCGGCCTTCCGAGTACCCAAAGATTGAAAATGCGTTCTCCGGATTGTTTTTGAATATGAGAGAAAAAGATCACTGTTAGCGGAAACGGAAAATATTTTTGAGGGGAAATTAGTTGCCATTCATAAATATGAACAATCTTGCAAAAGCGAACTGGCGTGGTTTTAATTAGTTCATATTATCGCGAGTGCACTGTATTCAATAATGATCTTAACTAAAACTTGCCTTTAAAATAGAATGATCTACGAACTTCTTGAAGCGTTATTACGAGTTATAAACTCTAGAAAAGTGAATAGAACTTTTGAACCTTTGCGCGTTGAACAAGTTTAATTTATATACAATGTAATCCAAAAAAGAAGACAACGACGAATGTCTTAACGATGAAGTGTATAGCGTTTTTGATATTTATCCAATATTTGTTTAACAAATAGACTACTATAAACTATTTCATAGTAAAATATACATCATGGCGATTTATTTTTCTCGATTTTGGACGAATTTCAGCGATTCGGCACAAGTTTATTTTTTATGATGAATTAAAATGTTTTTAATAATTTTAAAAGCATACATTTCATTGTCAAAAACTAAAAAAGCCTTTCAGAATTTTGGCGATTTTTGACATTGAATTTGGTCAAAATAAATCTGACAACTTTGAATACAAACAATCAATTCTTTGGTAAAGAAAAACTGGGCAATAATACCGTCATGGTCTTAAAAGTATATGTTATTTTGAAAGTTGTTACATGTCAATTTCCATCCCTGCAGCATACTGTTAAAATGTGTGAAAGAGGGAACGAACTGCAAAGTTTACTAGTATTTTCTAATACACTTAATTCTATTTTTACTCGATAAATAGCAAGCCCGCGAAAAAAATCGTGTAAAAAGATTGAGTATCCATATAAAATTTCATCCGCATTCCACACCTGATCTGGAAAGTTTTGCTGAAAATACTTAAACTGCTGGCTCATCAACAGATGATAATTAATTTTAATTTTACCCAACCTTTGCTGTCAGAAAATAAGAATTTCTAATCTTTCCAGATTGATGCTTGCGGTTCCCCTGTTTGTGGTGATTTTTTCGGACCACACAATTTAAATGCCTGACAACTATATGTTTTTAAATTTGCTTTTTATCTTAGCTTATACGGCATAAAG